>CANIUD010000091.1:0-232500 GCA_947470075.1 Closterium sp. Yama58-4 | reverse complement strand
ACAGACGTGAGCCAGTCCATGCCCATGGACGTTCTCCCACCTGTAGCACCTGCTGTAGCACCTGCTGTAGCAGCGGCTGTAGCAGCTACTGTATCAACTCCTCCTCCAGACGAAGGCCTGCTGCTAGGCGCCATTCCCCGCCGCATACTGCCTGCTGTAGCAGCAGCCTCAGGGGACGGCGCAGGGGGCTGCGCCAGCGGCACAGGCTCCTATTCCGCCTGTGACTTCCGCAGCTCTGTTCCCCCTCAGGTGCTCTCCTCCCCCCACGTGATTCCCTCCGTTCCCAGCTCGCCCCAACGCCCTGCTTCGCTTCTTGCTGGCGCCACTGCGGCTGCGGCACCGGCTGTAGCAGCTGCTTCAGCTGCAGTTGCAGCAGCATCAGCCGCAGTAGCCGCGTCAGCTGCAGCAGCTGCTGCCGCTGCAGCCGGTGACATGGATAGGTGCATACTCATCCCGGGCTCATCGTCAGGAGTGTTAGTCGGCCTTAGTGGTCTTGAAGGCACGCCCCCCCGAGTGGAAATGGTAGAGCCGCTGCCGCTGAGGATGGTTCGGGAGGCGGGGGGGCGGGTGCCGAGTCCTCTGAGGGAGAGCAGGGAGGGCAGGCCGGAAGGGCTGGTTTGCCTGGCACCTGCTTCTAGCTTTGTGGAGGACTCGGCAGATTCTTGTATCCTGCAGCAGCAGCAACAGCAACAGCAGTCGCAGCCGCCACCGCAGCAGCAGCAGCCGGTTCAGCAGCAACAACAATTGTTTCCACAGCAGCAAACCCAGCAGAAGCTGCAGCAGCAGCAGCAGAAGCAGCAGAAGCAGCAGCAGCAATTTCAGCAACAGCAATCCCAGCAACAGCCGTTGCACGCACTCCCCATTCCAACCCCCGAAATGGTCCTTTCCACCTACCCCACCACCGAAGACGCCGTTCTCGAAAGAACATCCCCGTTACTAGCCCCTCCAATACAACTACAATCCGAACCAGCCTCCGCTCTCTCCAAAGCGCCCCCCTTGCAATCCCTGGGGGACCGTCGCTCCCCCTTACCCCCCGGCCACTCCCCCTTGCCCCCAGGTCACTCCCCCCTCCTAGTCACAAGAACCCCTGGCTCAGAACCCGCCCCTTTAGACCTGGATAACTGTGGGGGGGGAATGCCGCTGGTGGGGATGCAGTGTGATGGGCTGCCGGTGGGGATGCAGCAGCAGCTGCAGCAGGCGCAGGTGCAGAGCCTGCTGAAGCTGCATATGCAGGCTGCTGAGTCAATAGGCCAGGCGCAGGTGGGGGGAGAGAGAGGTGGGGTGGGGGAGGAGAGGAGCGGGGCGGGGAAAAGAGGGGCAGGCGAGGGGCGGGGCGGGGGTGGTGTGCAGCAGCAGATGCAGGGCCAACAGCAGCAGCCGCAGCAGCAGCAGCAGCAGCAGCAGCAGCAGCAGCGGCAACAGCAGATGCAACAGCAGCAGCAGCAGCAGCAGCAGGGGCTATTTCAGAAAGGGGAAGGTTCACCGAGCACTCTGTCGAAAGGCGTTCTGGGGGGGGTAGATGTGGTGAAGGTGGAAATGGTTGAGATTCAGGATTTGCCCCTGATACCCCCTGTTGATTCCCAGCAACAGCAACAGCAACAACAGCAGCAGCAGCAACAGCACCAGCAACAGCTACAGCAACAGCAGCAGCAACAGCTGCTACAGCAGCAGCAATATCAGCAGCAGCTGCTGCAGCAGCAGCAGCACTTACAGCAGTTGCAAGCACAGGCACAGCTGCAGGAAAGGCAGAAACTTACAGCAGCAACAGCAGCAGCAGCAGCAGCAACAGCAACAGCAACAGCAGCAACAACAACAGCAACAACAGCAACAACAGCAGCAACAACAACAGCAGCAGCAGCAACAACAACAACAGCAGCAGCAGCAGCAGCAACAACAGCAACAGCAGCAGCAGCAGCAACAGCAACAACAGCAGCAGCAGCACCTTGGAGGCACAGGGCAGAGGCAGGGAGAAGGGCAGGAGCAGTGGACAGGAAACCCTTATGGGACAGTACCCGAGGTGAAGGCTGAAGAGTATAGTCTATTAAATGCCCCTCATGGGGCGCATGGGGGTGCAAATGGGCATGTGAGCGGGCACGGAGCAGGGCTAGGTGGTGGTGGTGGTATGGGGAGTCACGAGGAAGAGGAGGAGGAGGACATGGATGAGATGGATGATGAGGGGGACGAGGAGGAGGAGGAACACCATCAGGGTCCGATCCCCCAGTCCCACCCGCACCACCGCTCCTACCCACCGCACTTGCTCCTGCACCCGTCACACCCTGCCCACCCTTACCAGCAGATGCAGCACCTGCCACCGAACTTTCCCTATTTCCACCACCCGAGGAATGGAGTCACAGGGCATGCCATGGGGCTCTCTTCTGTCTCCTCCCTCGCCTCCTCCAACCCGACTGCTTCGGCCGCTGCAACTGCTGCTTCTGCTGCCGCGGTTGCTGCGGCTAGTGCTGCTCCGGCTGCGGGTGGTTCATCTGGTGTTGCCCCTCTCACTGCTACTGCAACTCTGTCTGCTGCTGCTGCTGATGCGGCCACTGCTGGCGCTGGCACTTCTGGTGCTGCTGGTGCTGCCAGTGCAGGTGCTGCCGGTGCTGCCGGTGCTGCCGGTGCTGCCGGTGGTGCCGGTGCAGGTGCTACCAATGCTGCTGGCGCCCCACCTCGTTGGAACCCATCTCTCCCCCCCCACGCCCAATCCGTTCCTCCCATGATCCCACCCGCTCCACCCACCTCTGCTTGCACTCCTGCAAACGGCCCTCCCCCTCCGCAGCCCCTCCCTGCTCTCAGCAACCTCCCTCGCATCACCGGAGTCCCTGCTGCTGCCACCGCACCCATCCCCCCCGCACCCATCCCAACCACTCTCAACCCCATGCTGCTCCCGCCCTCGCTACCGACCCTCGACCCTGCTGTCCTAGCCTCGGTCCTAGACTCGGACGCGCGTCAGAGGCACCTTCCCGAGCCTCCAGACACGGACATGCAGGCAATGTTAAAAGCTTTACCGGAGCAAGGGCAGCTGGTGAAGGCTGTTCTAGAGGCAGGGCCGCTGCTGCAGCAGCTTCTGGCAGCGGCTCCTATTCCCCCTTGGAGGCCCTCTCTACAGCCTGCTGATCATCCTCTGCTGCTGCTGCTGCTGCTGCTGCGACGGCGGCAGCGGCAGCGGCTGCTGCGGCTGCTGGTGCGGGTGATCCGGGTGCGCTGTTTGTGCGGCAGCAAGAGGCGCGAGGGGAGAGGGAGCAGCAGGAGCAGATGCAGGGGACGGGGCAGCAGCACCAGCACCAGCACCAGCACCACCAGCACCAGCAGCAAGCAGCAGCAGCAGGGCAGCAGGGGCAAGCAGGAGGGGGATCATCCCAGCCAGCATCAGAGCAGCTTCCCATACCTGCTGGTGCCCTCCCTCCTGCCATGGCTCCTCTGCCACGTGTCAGGCTCCCATTCGCTCCCACCAGCGCCGCGGCAGCGGCAGCAGCAGCAGCGCTCGGCGTGGGTCCCTCCCCTATCCCTCTCCCACACCTCAGCCGCAGCAGCAGCAGCAGCCGCCGCAGCAGCAGCAGCATCAGCCCGACCCCCTGCCTTGCCTGTCCCCGTGCCTGGCTCATTTGGCCCTTCCGGTGCTGGTGCTGGTGGTGGTGCTGCAGCAGCAGCAGCTGCAGCGGCGGCGGCAGGTGCGGTGGGAGCAGCAGCACACCCTGTGCTGTTTCAGTCGTACGGCCCTCCCATTCTCGCCAACGGCCATCTGCCCCAGTCGTCCTCATCATCAGCGCGACTGAAAGGGGACAACCCAGGACTGTTGTGACTGCTCTCTGCATAGTAGCAGCGACAAAGAGGCTTTTGAGTTGGCCCAAAAGTCGGGCTGTTGTGACAGGCGTCGGTGTAGCATGGCAGCAATGTAGCATAGCTCCAGCCCAACGCAGCAGCAGCCGCAGAAGGCGAAGGAGCAACCCTGAACGCCCTGGGTGGGCGTTGCATAGGTATGGTACCGGCACAAGGCCATGCCATTGTTTAGCAGTGCACAGCAAGCAGGAAAAGCTCACAGCAGTGGCGGTGATACGGGTTTGTTGTCACCAATGGGCAAATTGGATCCCTTAGTTGAGGCTGTTATGGTGTACGGTAGATCTCTTCTCTCAACCCATCGAGGAGCGGAGGCATTCCATTAGGGCTTCTACATGATGGAATGTTATGGATGTAAGCCAAGTGTCGTGTCTTAGCGTAAGGGCGTGTTCTACGGCCTCTTACCTACCGTATCAGGCGAACCTCTTATCAAACTTGTGCAGTTCAATGCATTTCAGTGCGACTCGAATCTGACGAGGGGTTTGCCTGATGCCATAAGAGGCCGTAGGAAGAAACGCGCCCTGGAACTGGAAATGCAATGAAAGTAGCGAAGTACGGTACCGTCATCGCCCGGATATAAGACAGTGTTGAATAGTAGACAGGGGTTGTCTATTATACGGGTGTCTCTTATAAACAGGCTAGCCTTTTTATACGACACCTATTTGTGTGTACGGGTTAAGCAAGTGTAAAGGCTAGGGGCAATTGTATAACGAGGGGGTATCTTCTAAACGGTTCTTTGTCCATTTATAAGACTTATAAGACACCCTAAACCGTCCCAAATACAAGACAACCCAAGCATTTTTGCCCGTGTACGAGATAAGACATACATGTCTTATATCCGAGCGATGACGGTAGTAGCGAAGCCTTTATCAAGCCTGGCCTGAAATGAAGCAAATGCAGCACTTTTCTTGCAGCCTGAAATCAAGTCCCCTCCCCATTTCTCTTTTCATTTCCCATTTTTCCCAATTCCATAGCTACCGTACATTCACCTCCCCACATCCTGCAATGACAAAGACATACCGTATGCTCCTACTAAGCCACACCTAATGTACTCAGCCAATATATGGACCTGTTTTTGAAGGCTACTGGCAATACATTGTACTTTTCAGCACTCCTGCAGGCGATTTCTGCAGTGGCAGTGACCTGTGTGTTGGTGACATATCGACTCGTGTACTCAGCCAGTATGCATCTGATTCTCAAGACTTGAGGGGGCAGGGTTAGGGTAAGGGCAGACAGTCAGGTTCAGAATGCGATTTATTTTACTGCATGAAGTCTAGAGCATCATATTATGACAGAAAAAACAGCCAAGCAGAAGCAACCACCAACATCTCCCAGCAATTTTTGATTTAAGTAAAAGCTTCGTACCTCTGGCTCAATTGAGTTGCGGCAATGATGGGCGACTCTGGAACGCACAAGTGCACCGCTAACAGCAATGCCAGGGAGCTGAGGGTCTGTGGTGGAGTGAAGTGATGTGATGGGGGAGGGGATGGGATGGGATGGGATGGGATGGGATGGGATGGGATGGGATGGGAGGAACCTGAGATGGGTGGGCAAAATGGTGCGAAATGAAGATTAGATGAAGTATGATGGCTTGTGCCAAATGAAGCCCAGCAGCTCTGCTCTAGCAAGCAAAGAACTTGCAGGGTCGAGCTGGCAAGAGTAAATGGTGCACTGGCTTGCAGCGGTTTGGAAAGGCGTGTATACACGCATTCCCTTGGAGTCGAGACCAGATCGTCAGGACAGCACAGAGCACAGCACAGGGCCACAAACAGGGGAGGACGAAATGGTTGGGCAGAGCCATGGGACAAAAAGGGCCGCTCTCACCTTTTCTCGTCCATCAAGGTCGGCAACGCTCCTCCAGCACTGCTGCTGTGGCAGGCGCACAGAGAAGCGAATCCCCTGGCTGAACGGGACAAGCGGGTCAACTGGTGCCAAGTCAGCATCGCCACCTGGCGCCAAGGTCTGGTAGATCTCCTTCACCCGCGTCCTGATAGCATCAAGCCCTATTGCGAACTCTTTCTGCCGACGACTTATCAGCCCCTCGTGCACTTGCTTCACAGCGTTCCTCTCCAGCGTCACATCGGCTGCTTCCAAGAACCTTTCCAAGTAAACGTCCTCCTTTTTGTTGTACCTTAGAAATGTTCAGAACACACACACAAAAAAAGGATTGTATCTGACACGTAGTGCTTTCAGACTGACGTGCTTATGTTGCAGCAGACTGCATCACACCTAGTACAGTGTATCCAGAAGACGTATCAACCTACACACACCGAGGCCTACAACTACCAACACTCACACTCTCTCCTCATGCAAGCATCTGCTTGCGCAGTACAACACTCGAACACCCACGCCCACACTCACTCATTCGCTCACTCACAGATATCCCACCTGCAAACACACACAACAAGGCACTCTCACTCACTCATCAATGCAGCCCATGTCGACTCTTTCCCGGAGCGTCACGAGCTCTTCTGCCGAGGACTGCACCTTTGACTCCATCTCATCGTTGGTAGCTTCTGCAATCATGCGGTTACCACACAGCCAGGTTACCAGCCTTTCGAGTCTTTGCATATCTTCTTTGGATGCCTCTGCCACAGCCTCGGCTACTTGGCATTGTGCCGCGGTCGCACTCCCCTCTGCAGTCTCAGGCACCTCTTCTGTCTCACTCCCCTTTGCGGCCTCAGCCTCAGCCTCTAGTTCAATAAAAGCGGACTCCCAACCTGCTGCCTCTAACCACTCGCCCAGAGTTTCGGAGGTGAAAGTGTGAACAAGGCCTGCCTCTTGTATGTCCTCGTCTGACACACGTTGATCCTGCATGCTGCAACAAAAGGGTGGAGGGGAGGGGAGCGGAGGGGGGGGGGAAGGGAGAGTGGTTGGGTGGCGGGAGGAGAAGGAAGGAGATGCACACCTCGGGGTTGTGAGGGGGACAAAAGGCCTGCCTTGTCCGTACCCACATTCGATCACATGTCTAACGCACTGCTCGACAGTTGTCAGCTTTTGAAGTTTCTTAGAGAATAGTTCTCTTCGAGACTCAGGTATGGCAGTGCATAAACGCTCAAGAGTTGCAAGCAGAAGGTAGAGAAAGATGAGCACTGCTCAGAGGAGCGAGCAGCAGGCAAAGAGTTGGGGATAACGGACTCACTGTGAGATCTGGCATGACAGTTGCACCGCGTAACGCTTGAGCACATTCCTTGCCCTGCTTGAATGGCTTGCACCTGCTCGCTGACGGTGCTGCAAAAGTGATTTTTCTGTTTGTGTGGCGTGTGGCGTTTAAGGAAAGAATGGGAAGGCGTGTGGATGAAGAAAGAGGACAAACAAAGAAGAAGTTAGAGTGAGGGACATGTGAGGAAAGGATATTATGGCTTCCAGTGTAATTGCCAGAAAGAAAGACGAGCCTAGTGCGTAGCGTAACGCCGATTCTCGTTTTGTGCAGTTTGAAATGCTTGATTTGATCGGCCTTTCCTCCCTCATTCTTCGCCTAACATGGAATGTGCCTTGAGCATCCATTCGACAATGGATACAGAAAAGAATGGGAAGGCATGTGAAAACACACAGAATGAGAGTTTGTGCTTACAATGTGAATGGTATGGGAGGAAAGATAAACCCATTGTATGATAATAATTCACATTGGGCTCTGCACAAATCCTATAGCTTATCCATCTCCCACTTGATATCCTCAAGTGTGTCTTCTCTTCTTGTAAATATCTTACTTCCCCTGCACCCATCTCACTTCCCCTGCACCCATCTCACTTCCCCTGCACCCATCTCACTTCCCCTGCACCCATCTCACCTTCCCTGCACTCATCTCACCTCCCCTGCCCCCATCTCACCAATCCAGACTCGTTTTTCTCAAACTGGCTCTGAGCTGCATTCAACTCCTTAGTCCTGTCACGGCTCTCCTCCTGCTTGCGGTCCAATAGCTGCCAGGAGAGGTGCAAGCAGGGGAAGGGGATGGGGGGAGAAGTGAATTCCAAGTCAGTCCCCTCTCTACAAGCACCCCACCACTCTGATTGTGCAGGGAGAAACACAAGACGGCATTGTGAGGCATGCAGAGAGGCGGCTGAGAGGGATGGAGAAAAGTGACACGGAGAAGGGGAAGGAGCAAGGTGTGAGCATGCATGGTATCCTTTGCAATGCATCCCAAGGCCTCTCTCGTTTCACTCTCAACTGAACTTGCTGTTCAATGCTATAAGCCACCTTACAACCGTGTATAACATACCATAACATACCCCATAACATACCTTGGTCAATCGTTTACAGTTTTCGTTCACTATAAGCCTCTGCAGCGACAGTTTCTTGTCCTCCCTGATGCTTTGCTTCCTATCCATGCCTCTGCTGCTCGTGCCTTCCCTTAGGTTGCTCAGGATCTTGTTTTTCTTGGGATATTTATTCTCCTGCAGACACAATGAGGAGGAGACACGATGAGGACAAGAGCGGTAGTGGTTGTTGCGTGAGCAGGTGGTATGTGATCGGAAGGTGCGTGATTCTGTTAAAAACAGGTCATCTCAATACCAAAGAATATCTCATATCACAAACTGTGCCTCGTACGTGAAATATCGTCCTTATACGTCTGGTCTTACTTGCCAGATGCAGCCGCAACCAGACCTTTCCATCCCACGCCTAACTTCCATCCGCATAGTTCAGTCACCCACCTTGCCTGTCTTGCAGGCAGGCATCTTCGTCGCCAGTGCGTTTTTCTCTGCAACAGCAGCCCGCAGCTCTTTGGAGAGGGCCTAATAAGAAAGCTTGCAATGTTAGGAACACAGACAGGGGGAAAATCGAAAGGCGGAGCCAGACAAACCGAAGAGAAGGAAGACTGATCCAAAATATATATTTTTGGGCCAAGTTCCCACTTCTTTTCTTTCTAAACGCTACCCTTAAGACTCACATTGAGCTCCTCTGTGCATTTGTCAGAAGCAATTGTTTTGCACTTCAACTCTTTTGTAAGCACGAACGACGTCTTCCTGCATCCAATTGTGCTACAGTCAGTGGGCTCAGACCCTCAGCGCCTGGCAGAGACCCTCCTTGGACTCTCATGGCCTGCTGTAGCCTCTGTCCAAAACTTCATCCAATTCATCATGCAATGGACGAAGACAGTACATGCATAAAAAGAAATTGACACTTTTCAATGATTTTCTCTATGTCAGAGTCACCTGCTTGCTGCAGCTCCATGCTCGACAGTGACACCCTCCTGCAGCAACAAGTACATCTCAACCCGCTTCCCACCAATCCCCTACCGCACACCAGCTCCCCGTCTCACCTGTCTTCCTCAATCTCCCTTTCAAGGTCTGCGGCCTGAGTGATGAACCCTTTCATTATTTACACTGCCGCCATGTTCAGCTGCGTGTGCTGCGCCTCCTTCAGCAGAAAGTCTTCAGCCGCTTTCTTTTGCTCCTGGAGCCCAGGGCATGCAAGCGATGGGGTTGGTTGAGTTAAGGAAGTGGAAGTGGGTGACAGGAAGGATCGTGTGCCCATATCATTCTCACTGCGTTTGCCCTCGTTCAACAAGAACATGATTGGAGGGGAGCGTGTGTAAGTTTGGGTTAAGGGAATCGGTGACAGGAGGGCGTTAAGACATGTGCTACATCCCCTTCGTGTTTCTCCTATAGTGCATGATGTGTGATTCTTTCTCCTGCATTGCATTTTTTATGCTTCCCACATAGTGTCTATGCTTCTCCTTGCTGTATAATGCACTCACCTCCAGTTGGTCCTTTTCTTTTTCCGCTAATTGCATTCGTTCCATGAAGCCCACCCTTCTCGCATTCAGATCCTCCAGCCTGTACACACCAGAAAAGCAGACAGGCAGGCAGACAAGGTGGCAAGCAGACGAGGAGGCAAGCAGACAAGGCGGCAGAAAACAAGGATTATGGCAAACAAGCGGGTCAGACGAGCGGGTAGTCACAGCACAATCAAGCACCCACCCTTGTATTGAGCTATCTTGTTCAAATTCATCGCATGAAGGACAGCACTCAGCAGTACGAGTCTAAATAAAGTGCTCTGAGAGACAGAGCAATACGGAACAGAGGCATTCAGCCACAGGGAGAACCTGCTGGTAATAGGATTCGAGTTGTTTCATTTCTGCGGACTAGTGGTACTTACACCAATGTTTTGATTACTGAAAAAGAATCTCGCACCATCGGTGCTTAGATGAGAAATTATTACCGTTGGGCTTGTTCCTTGATCTGCTCGATGTACTTGTTTGTTCCAACAGCCTTCTCAAGAAACTCCAACAAACCCTCTTCTTGAGGCCGTTGCGCCTTTGGTGTCATTGTTGCAACCCGCTCCAACTCCACCTGCAGTCCTCAACACTTGTTAGAAGCCAGTTGTAACCTACAGCTTGTAATACTTGCAAATGAATTTGTTACCATCCAATAAGACACGAATTAACTATAGAAACACCACACCTGAAGGACGTGGAAACATTCATTGCTGAGGTCGATCCCCTTGTTCCTCAACAGTATGGTGATCTCTTCTAACGAGCTATCATGACTCTTGACACCATGCTTGGCCGTGTCGTTGCAGCAGGTTGTACGGGATACAGCGGACTCTGATCCTGGCACTGTCTCGTTTGTATCTATTTCCTGAATCAACCATTGACAGTTACACGACGTTAGACATCTCTACTTGAGCAACTCTTGCCCTGGATGCAGAAACAAATGTAGATGAAATGCACGAAGAACGCACCGGATCAACGATCTCCTCGAAATGCAGAGACACTTGAACAGATTCTGGATAATCGCGGTCGGTGGAGGTGTTGAAAAGATCAGTGACTTTGTTCTCATGTAGCTGCAAAGGTCCATGTCACAGAGCAAGGAACGAACAAGCAATTCCAACACTTGAAAAATGTTATTAACGTGACATGCGAAACGTGAGAGCCCATGATGAGGTTTCAGATCAGAATTGCTGCATGCTGACTTCGGAGGCGCAGCTGCCTGAGCATGATTTAAGACATTGGTACTGCAGATGGCCTTGATAGACGTTGCTAATACGTATGATAGACATCGCTGAGCATTATGCTCACATTGCTGCATGATAATGACAATCGGTATTCATAGTAGTTATGTTAGACATTGCTGGTCTTGTTGATTGACATCGGTGCTGATAACGACTGACATTGCTGTTGATCATTATAGACAGTCGGTCATTTCATGATCATGCACATTGCCGGTGATTAGGATCGGCGAAAATGTTGATGTCGTTTTCATAGCCGCACAATCAAAAACCGTCGCTGCATAAAAATCCTAGAAGTAACCACGCCTCACATTTCACAGCACGAACCTGCTCAACTTGCATCTCGAACAAGAGCGTCGCGTCTATCGCTGCTTTGTCTGCCATTGCCATCACCACCGACGCAAATATCAGCCGTTGTCAGCTTGCTAGGTTGGACGATAGTGTGGTACGAGTACTCGTTCAGATTCACTAACGATTTCAAGAGAGATTTATGTCAAATTTTAGTAGTTGATCGGTTAACTAAACACTCCGATGGAAGCACGCGCAGCCGTGTTTAGCAGCCACGATAGTAGCAGAGAATGGCTGACAGTTTTCTAACCAACGTTTATTTCTCCTCCAATCGTAAATGCTACAGAATCAGGGAACTCCGTGCTGGTGAGCGAGCCAAGGGACAACCATGTCATTGCGTGGCTGGAGCTGTGTGGGAGAGGGGGAGGGAAAAAAATATGACCGTTGGAGGTTATTGCACGATGCTATGCCAGCCGAATTCCAACCCGCCCATACATTCTCCATGTTACCGCTTTGAACCGCAACGAAAACTGCAAGCATATTCAATTACAGAATGAATAGCTCACACAACGCAGGAAGCGCGATGCGAGGCAAGCAGCCTCGAGTTCCTCACTTCGTTGAACCACGAACCCCTTGGTGGTCGGCTGTGAGAGCGCTGCATGGATATAAATTTACACCGGTTGTGCACGGTGCTGCACGGCGCCTCTTAGTGGGGGCAACTAGATTTTGCATACGGAAAGCACTCCAGAATTGGACCAATACATCCCAATGCTACTGCAGCTGAAATAATGGTGATACTCGGCCAATGTTTTTGCAATTGTAATATCAATTACTCGTAGATTGCAATACACCCCCACAATGGCTCCAAATGGAAACTAAAACAAACCCAGCTGAATGCAGCCATGGATGTGATGAGATCAGACAATATTCAACGTGCAGAACAATTTGAGTGGGAATGGAGCGGAAACCAGCACAAGAGCGAAACAGGAATACGATAGCAATGGAGACCTCAACAATGAAACGAAGTGAAACCCAAACGGGTTTACGAAGACCAATTTTCAAGTGAACGAGTCCAAAAAGACACAGTAATGACACATTTAAAAGGCAAGGAAAAAAAAAAATCTAATCAGTCAGCAGCATTTGCAGAGAAGAGGTGAAGCATGCCTAGCAATCGGCTAGGATTCAACAGGGAGGACACAGAAGCGGGCCCAATGGAGAGAGTCGAGATGCTCCAGATAGAAAGAATATGGGAGAGAGAGACTGTAAGATGATAAGGACCAGTGGCATAAACGAAGAAAACTGAGAGAGCGTGGAACAATCCACGGCAGAGAGCCGGCGACGGAAGCGATGCCAAAACGCAGGTAGAATGAGGCTCAACGCGGACAGAGTTGCAACAAACAGAGAGGCAGAGCCGCAGGCGATGAAAGGATGCAGATGAGGTGAGGAGCGAACAGAGCTGGAACAGACTGAGGCAGAGCCGGTTACCGGACGCGATGAATAGATGCAGGCGAGAGGTGAGGGGAGACAGCAAGGAGGGAGAATCAGAGCCGGAGGAAAAGAGTGCCGGGAGCCAATTGAAAGAGAGAGAGAGGGTCCTTCCTGAGGCTATGAGCCGAGGCAGACTGCAGAAAACAAGGTGAAACAGAGTCTGTGTGGAAGCAGGATGGATTGTGGTGGAAGAGAGAAGCTGAGGTAGGACTGCGAGGAGGAGCTCAGGAGGTGGTGCGTGTGGCCGCCAACACAAACCACCAAGGACGCGTCAACAGCAGATAGGAGCAGTGAATGACAGAGAGAAACACATGGGCAGGCGCACAAAAATGAAGCTACCAGAAGCCAACCAGCAATCACCCCTCCCAGATGCTGCAGTCGCTCCCCACCAGCCTTCAACACATTCATTGTGAGCCGATCCACCAACTAATCAGGCGCCTACACTCCCTTTTTCAGGCGCCACAGAAGCAGACTCCCGTTCAACAGACTCATACCTACGGAGCAGCAGCGTAACAGACGGCTCTTAAGCAACAGCTACTGTGCGCCATAGTACCCTGCATACACCACCCCCTGCTGCTGCTGCCCTGCCCCCTGCTGCTGCTGCTGCTGGGCCTGCAGCTGTGGTGTTACCTGGTAACCAGGCCGCCCAGCAGCCCCTCCTGCTGCTGCTGCGCCAGGCTGGGGAGAAGCTTCCCCAGCGCCGCCTTTCCCTCCCTGCTGCTGCGCCTGCATCTGCCCCTGAGCCTGCCCCTGCGCCTGTGACTGCAGCGGATAATAAACCCCCCCTTGCGGCGCAACCCCCCCTTGCGGCGCAACTCCCACTTGCGGCGCAATTCCCGCTTGCACGTACCCGCTTTGCGCGGGCATTGCCCCCTGGGGCGCATAGTAGCCCTGCGCGGGCGTCGCTTGCGCGGGGTAACCCTGAAGGGGAGGTGCAGCAGGCGCAGGCTGCATCTGCGCCGCTTGGGGGGCGGCGGGAGGGGCTGCGAGAGTTGGGGCGGCAACAGCAGGGGTTACGTACACAGGCTGCTGTTGGTAACCAGCTGCGACCTGCTGGTAACCACCTGCGGGCTGCTGGTAACCAGCCGCGGCCTGTTGTTGGTAACCAGCTACGGGCTGCTGATACGCTGCGGCGGCGGGCGCTTGCTGGTAGTACTGCGCTTGCAGCGCAACTTGCCCCTGCGCTTGTGCTTGCGCCTGCGCCTGCGCTTGCGCTTGCGCCTGTGCCTGCGCCTGCGCCTGTTGCGCGTACACGTCCGCCACCTGATACACCTGCTGCTGCTGCGGAACCGTCTGGAACTGCTGCGCCTGCGCCTGCTGCGCGTATGCGGCGGCGTAAGCGGCGGCTTGCGCGTCCCCCCCATAAAACACCATTTGCGGATACCCCTGCTGCTGATCCGCCTCCGATACTACCCCCGGTAGCCCCATTAGCCCCGGCTGCTGCAGCTGCTGCTGTTGCTGCTGCTGCTTGCCTCTGTTTTCCCCGGCGAGCTTGCAAAACACCTGATGCCCATGAATGATCTTATTCGGCTCCTGCAGAACATTCTGCGCACCTTCCGCGGTCTTGAAAACGAAGATCGCGTACCCGCGGCTCTTGCTCGTGCTCTTATCGAATCCGATCGGACCCTCCTCGATATCTCCGTACTGCGAGAAGAACGACAGCAGCTGCTCTGACGACAGCTCCACGTGGACGTTCCCCACGAAGATCTTCCGCGCCGCCACGTCAGCGCTCGCCGAGCCGCCGCTTGGGCCGAGCGACGCCAGCTGGCAGACGACCATTCGCCCGTCGACGAGCTTGGAGGGCTCCTCCAAGGCGCGAATGGTGCCGCGCAGCGAGCGGTACGTGACAAAGCCGAAGCCGCGCGAGCGACCCGTCCCCTTCTCCTTGATGATCTGCGCGCACCCAGGGATGGCGGGGGAGAAGGCGAAACGGGGAGACGGGGAGACCAGGGATTGAGATGCATCGTGTGCAACAGGGTTTACTCGCAGTGAGCGGTACGTGACAAAGCCGAACCCGCGCGAGCGACCCGTCCCCTTCTCCTTGATAATCTGCGCACCGAGGGAGGGCGGGGGGGGGGGGCGGGGTGGGCGGGGAGGGGGGGGGGGGGGAGGGAAACGGGGAAGAGAGAGGTCCGGTTACGCAAAAAACTCGGGAAACGAGGGACACAAGGTGGAGCAGATAACCCAACCCGTTCTTTCACCTCAAGGCCAATCCTCCCCACCTGGAGGTCGTCAACGTTCCCGAAGGACTCGAAGATCTACTGCCATCACAGTCTGCAATCTGTCCACATTTCGAGCTCATCCCCATCATCCCCACCTGGAGGTCCTTAACGTTCCCGAAGGACTCGAAGATCCATCATCGTGCCCTCCAAAAGCCTTTTCTCCCCATCCTCCCTTTTCAATCCTCCCCATCCTCCCTTTTCAATCCTCCCCACCCTCCCCACCTGGAGGTCCTCGACGTTCCCGAAGGACTCGAAGATTCGGCGGAGCGTGTCGTCGGTGGTGTTGAGGTCGAGCCCGCGCACGAAGAGTCGCCGCTGCTGCCGGTCGCGACCCACCACCTCCATGATCGCGTCGGCCACGTCGCTGTGCGACATCGCCGCGCTCACCAGCGCTTCGCGAACGTCGCCGTCCTTCATGACGTCGACGAGCATGCGCGCCTGATGCGCCGTGAGCGCCGCGGGTGGATCCTCGAACCTGGTGTGGTGACGACCGGAGCCTGACCCACCGTTGGCGTCCTTTCCTTCCGCTTTGCGCTTTTTAGAATCTTCCATCGCCATTGCCGATAAACCCGCTTCTGAACGACGCGGAAAGACTACAGCTGACGGACTATTGACTAACCGGCGATTTCGATACCTAACGAGCCACGATCTACGGGTATATTTAGGTGTCCTGGGCGTTGAAGCAGGAAGACGAAGGCCTAGAAGTACAAACCATCCTAGATCTAGGTCAGGATTTCTCCGTGTTCAAAAACATAGAGCAGGACATGATCAAGGACGCGGTACAAGAGCTGCTTCGACACTTTCTAAGCACGCCAGAACTTGATTAAAACATTTGTTGAAAACTTTAGTACAGACTACATTACTACAAGTGGTAATTTGCAATGTGTATCTTATGTAAATGATCTCTTTCGAAAAGAGCTCCTAGGCCGTTTATTACATCAAAAACACCTCGATAGGCCTGAAAACCTGGCTTGGTGGCTAAGATGGAACAAAATCTCATCAATCGCACCATGCTCCTACGCCTCTTATGAGGCGAACCTCTAGTCAGACTTGCTTGAAATGTGCTAAGGGTTTTTGGTTTACATGAAATTCAGTGTGAAGCGACGCGAGTCAAGAGGTTGGCCTGATAAGGAGCCATAGGACAAGCCTTAACGGCTGGAAATCCATGGTGAAGAAGAATACGGAACAAATATTACAGTAATTCCTTAAACCTATGCTTACAGTATTTCACATGGGTGCTATACGATTTAACTACACTTGAAGAGTGGTTAGAGACTACACCCGCAGCAGCAGCAGCAGAGTGGGTAGGTATGGAGGGACCCAAGGCTGTAGTCATTGACATGCATTGGAGAGGTGCAGAGGGGGATTATGTGGTGGTGAGAGGTGCTGAATCTGGCACGTGAAACTGTTGAGAAGGCTTGGCAAGCAACGCTGGGGAGGGACCCAAAGCTGTAGTCATTGGCATGCATTGGAGTGGTGCAGAGGGGGATCATGTGGTGGTGAGAGGTTCTGGCAAGTAAGACGGGAGAGAGGCTCTGGAAGCTTTCGCGTTAAGGGAAATAGAACCAGAGCTGAAGGGGGGAGGATAAAGGGAGATCGACTGGTCGTCATTGACCTTCATTGGAGCGCTGCTGAGGGGGGTCAAGTGGTGGTGTGGAGGCGGGAGCACAGGGGTTACCAGAGAGGACGAGAGACCTGGTGTGGGATGAGAGCACAGGGAGAAGCAAGCAGAGGGGTTACCGGAGAGGACGAGAGCACAGGGGTTACCGGAGAGGACGAGAGACCTGGTGTGGGATGAGAGCACAGGGAGAAGCAAGCAGAGGGGTTACCGGAGAGGACGAGAGCACAGGGGTTACCGGAGAGGATGAGAGACCTGGTGTGGGATGGAAGGAGAGCGTGAAATGGGCGGAAAGAGACAGGCCATTCGAATCGTTGAAGTTGATAAAACACAGGGAGAAGCAAGCAGAGGCCGATACGAGGTGCAGGAGGGATGGTGGAAGTGGTGGGAGATGACTTTTGAGTCGACTCAAAAGTCACCGCATAACAGGTGCAGGAGGGATGGTGGAAGTGGTGGGAGATTGAGGAGAGGCAGGTTGTGTGATGAGCATCACTTTATGCGGGTTGTGTGATGAGCATCACTTTATGCGGGTTGTGTGATGAGCATCACATTATGCGGGTTGTGCGATGAGTGTGAATTGCCAGGTACTTGCTTGTGCTCTTTAACAAGGACTCACTCACTCACTCACTCACTCACTCACTTTTGGTGTGAAACTCACTTGAGGTGTGGAAGGGCGGACGTGAGCTGGAGGGGCGGAGAGGAGAGGCGGTTGTGGGAGAGGTCGAGATGGCGAAGAGCGGTGAGGGAGGAGAGCGAATCGGGGAGAGCCTCTAGGCTGTGAAGGGAGGGAATTGGGAGGGAGAGAGAAGAGAGTAAGGAACGGGGGGGGGGGGGGGGGGGGAGGGATGGGGAGAGAGTGGAGAGTGGAGAGAGGGGATGGCGAAAGGCAGTGCGGGAAGCGAGCGAGTCGGGAAGGGCCTCTAGGCTGAGGGGGAAGGGATGTGGGGGTGTGGGAGAGAAGGGATCAGCTGTGAACGTCAAAAGCGGGTGAAATGAACCATGGAAGAACAGAGAAACGTCCATCTGAGAAGGGAATTTTGAGGCGCCTTTTTTTTTGTTTTTTTTTTTTTTTTTTTGGCGATGCAAGATACACTATAGCAGCGCATACAAGCATAAACAGTCGTAACTGTGGCCGATGGGCCTAGACAGCAACCCGCCGTCGTACCCATCCTGACACTTTACGGAGGACGGAAAACCGTGCGCGGATTGGCCCAGATGGAGGTGAAGCCACTGGTCCACGCAAAAAAAAAAAAAAAAAAAAAAAAAAAAAGGAGGCGCCTAAAAAATCATCTAGCTGAGAAGGGATACAGTTCAGATGGAGTTAGGTGAGAGGTGTGGTGTGTTGTGGTGGCACACGCGGAAGGACAGCACAGGTGAAGGGAGGAGGAAGCAACACGCAAAGAACGAGGAGTGCGAATTCCCCAAGGTGCAAAATGGGGGAATGGGTAGACATGAACGATAAAGAAATAGATTCGACTTGGATCCAACGGTCCTAACTCGCTCTATTCTACTCTAGGCTGAGTTGAAGCTAGTAGGGAATGAATAGGTAAGAAGTTTGTCATTCAAACCTGAGCGTACGCGTTTCGGCCAGTGGCCTTCATCAGCGCTCTCAGAATTACAAGAAAGACTACCCCTTATCTACTCCCATCTACCTTGCCCAACACTCAACCAAGAAACAAAGATCCAGAGCGGCTCGTCATTGCGGCTCGCTAGCTGGCTGTACAAAACATTTGCAATGCAATTCAACATGCAGGTTGGTGGGACGAATTCAATCCCATCAAATTACGGGGGTGGTGTGTCCCCGTTTTCTGAAACCTCGCTTTTACCAAGAGGTTACGTATCCTCTTTGGAAGGCGCCAACACACTAACATCCGTGGGAGGGAAATTTGTTGCAGCGAATGTTTTTTGAGACTTCTTTTTGAGAATGTTTTTTGAGAATTCTCAAAAAACATTCGCTTTTGAGTCGACTCAAAAGTCGAATGGGGGAATGGTAGACATGAACGACGGGAGGGTGGTGAGGCATACGGTGCAGTTGGTGTTAAATGGCATCTAGGCCACCCTACCCCACTGCCATCCTACCCCACTGCCATCCTACCCCACTGCCATCCTACCCCACTGCCATCCTACCCCACTGCCATACTACCGCACTGCCATCCTGCCCCAATGCCATCCTACCGCACTGCCATCCTACCCCACTGCCATCCTACCCCACTGCCATCCTACCCCACTGCCATCCTACCCCACTGCTGCCATCTCACCTCCTCTTGCTGCTGCACTCAAGTCACTAGGGCCAGGCAATATTCTCACCCGTTGTGAGCGAGAGTGAGGGAGGTGAGGCACGGCAAACGAGAGAGGGCGACGCCCAGGCGACATATGCAGGGCTCAGTGACCTGGTGAGGAGGGGAGGAAAAGAGGGGTTGCGGTTGTGGGGAGAGGGGGAAGGAAGGGGGGGGGGACGGGGGTCTGAGCCTGCAAATGAGGCGTGGCAAGCGTGAGAGGGCCACATCCAGGCGACAGATGCAGGGCTCAGTGACCTGGTGAGGAGGAGGGAAGGTGAAAGGTGGGGGGGGGGGGGGGGGGGGGGGGGGGGGGGGGGGGGGGGGGGGGAGGGGGGGAGGGGGGGAGCGGGGGGAGGACGGGGGAGGTGAGGCGGAATGTGAGAGAAGGCAACGCCCAGGCGACATATGGAGGGCTCAGTGACCTGGTGAGGAGGGGAGGGGAAAGGAGGGGGCAGGAAAGGAGGGGAGGGGGGGAATGGTGGGGGAAGGCAACCACCCAGGCGACATATGCAGGGCTCAGTGACCTGGTGGGGGGATGGGTGGTGAAAGGAGCGGGTTGGGAAGAGATGGGGGATACGGGGAGGGGAGAGAGCAGAGCAGGGCATGCCTTGGCGACATATGCAGGGCTCAGTAACCTGGTGGGGTGGGGAGGGGTGGGGAGGGGCGGGGAGAGGTGCAGCGCAAATACTCACCTTGTCTCCCACCTGCCCCACCTTGTGGCACCTCGCCCCACCTTGTGGCACCTCGCCCTACCTATTTTTAATAACAATGAAAATCATCAACATTAAGTCCAGATCACCCGGCACCGCACCTAGGGATGAGTCTAGTTTTGAGGCGCCTCAAAACTAGATGAGCATGAAGGCGGGCCAGGGCCCGCCCGGGTCGGGCCCTCCCGGAAATGCCCCGGGCCGGGCATCATAATTTCGACGTGGGCCCGGGGCGGGCCGGGCCAGCCCGGCCCGCCGGGCCGCAGCCGCCCGATTTTGGCCCGCCCATGTACGGGCCGGGCCAGGCCGGGCCGCATCGGAGTGCAAAAATACAACAGAAACAGCCCAAAAATACATCCTGTGGGCGATTATGACTGCACCCGGGCCGGGCCAGCCCGCCCGCCTTAAGGTCGGGCTCGGGCCAAGAGTTTCCTTCTACGGCCCGGGCCAGGCCCGGCCCGCCCGGAGCTCAACCCTAACCGCACCCCACCCCCACCCACCTCGTCCCACCTTGTGGCACCTCGCCCCACCTCGCCCAACTACCTCACCTTGGGGCACATGAGGTTGGTGCAGCGTAGACAACACACACACCTGCCCCATCCGCCCCACGCTGTCCCTCACCTTCCTTCCTCCTTCCTTTCTTCCCTCACCTTGGGGCACATGAGGTTGGTGCAGCGCAGATCGTCACTAGCAGTCAAGTCCAGATGCTGCCATGCCACGTGGCAGGAGGTGGAGCTTGGGAGGGAGATGGAATGATATGGTGAGGGAAGGAAGAGGTTGGAGTGGAGAAGAAAGAGGTTGGAGTGGAGAAGAAAGAGGTTGGAGTGGAGAAGAAAGAGGTTGATTCGAGTGGGAGTGAGGAAAATGTACAGGAGAATCGAAGAAGGGAGTGAGAGCACTGGCGGCAATGGGGGCAATGGGGGCAATGGGGGCAATGGGGGCAGTGGGGGCAGTGGGGGCAATGGGGGCAGTGGGGGCAGTGGGGGCAGTGGGGGCAGTGGGGGCAGTGGGAAGGAACTGAGAAGTGGAGCGACGGAAGGCAAGACACAAGATGTGAGTGAGGTGGGAGGCGGGGGAAAGGTGGAGGGAGGTAGGGGAGGTAAGGGGGACGGGGGGGGAAGACTTGAAGGAAGGAGGTAGTGGGGTGGGAAAGGGGAGGGAGGGGCATGGATCGGAGGCAGGAGGGAGGGGACAGTGAGGGGAACGGGAGGGGGATGGGACCCAGGGATGAGACAAGAGTGAGACATAGCAACACCGCCTCACAAACTCCCCTCATTACTCCCCTCGCTGCTCCCCTCTCTCTGCTTCCCTCGCTGCACCTCACACGATAGAAGTTACCAACCTTCCATCCCCCGCTGCCACTCACCTCAACAGTCGCCGCATTTCGCAGGGCAACAGACAGCGAGTTTGCCCGCTTCGCCGCGTCGCCATCTCGTCGCGAACCCGCGCCATCGTCGCCCCGCGAGTCGCAGCGACCGTCAATGTTCGCCACGCCCTCTGCGGCGGATGAGTCCGGATTCATCTCGCGGAGATCGATATCGCCGCAAGTCAAATCCGCACTCTCATTCCCCCTCGCGTCTCCCCTCGCTTCCCCCCTCGCGTCGCCCCGCTCATCCGCTGCTTGCGCGCACGCAGCATCGTCCGCGCGGGCATCGCGTGGCGCTCCGCTCCGCGTGGCCGCCACCAAATCGCCCTCAAGAGCTCGACTGATCCCGCGCCGCTGCAGCAGCGAGGCAGTGAGAGGATAGGGGCAGAAACGCGAGTGGAATAACATCGTCCAAGAATGACCACAAAGAAGTGGCCGATATGTGGGGCGTGGCCTATTAGCTCAGCTGGTTAGAGCGTCGTGCTAATAACGCGAAGGTCACAGGATCGAAACCTGTATGGGCCAACGTTTTACCTTGTCTCGCCTATGAGATCTTGTGATGCTCAAATGTGTTCCAACGAGATCTCGGCCCAGTTCGGCAGCCACGGAAGAAGGACGGAAGAAAAAATTTGCCGTCTCAAAGAAGTTTCTGATCGCATTAACGAGGGCGAAACAGTGCGGGCTGTAGGGTTAAAATTTTCAGAAATCGAAGCGCAGGTGTTTAGCAGCAGCGACGCTAACACCACCCAAAATTGATTCCGCGCCGTCTTCTGTCCTTCTTCTCCCCCCCTGGCGGAAAGCTTCCGCCCTAGTGAGACGGAAGAAGAAAGTGATTCTTTGAAAATGTAAGAATCAATTTTTTTATTCCACGTAGAATTTTGTATACGGGACAACATTGCGCCCTAAAGAGGCAAGGGTTATGCACACAGAAAACCTAATTGATAGTTTTTCCACAGCAGGGTTGCCCCTATAGCGTGCCTTTCAACCTTTTTTTTTAGGCGGGCCTTTCTCTTCCCGCTACAGTGAACTTGGGCATGCGAAATTGATGGAAAATGTGCCTGCACCTGCGGTGATTTTACATACCTCCCCCCTCTACCCTGCGCCATCTTTCAGATGGCGCAGGTTGTCCGCAATTCGCGGAAACAGGGGTCAACATTCGTTGACCCTGAGTTGACGCCCACTTTAGGGCGCGTCAATTCGCGCGACATTCAAAATTTGGGAAATCCGTCGGGCAAGTTTGGCGACAGTAACCAGCTAGCGACGCTCGCAATAAATTTGGCGAGTTTCGCGAATTTGATGGCCGATTTAATGGCCGTTTTGATGAGACGACTCGGA
Organism: Closterium sp. Yama58-4; assembly: GCA_947470075.1. Taxonomy (NCBI): domain Eukaryota; kingdom Viridiplantae; phylum Streptophyta; class Zygnematophyceae; order Desmidiales; family Closteriaceae; genus Closterium; species Closterium sp. Yama58-4. Next base: position 210,412 of record CANIUD010000091.1, on the reverse strand, counting down.
AACGACGCCGAGTCGACTGCAAACCGGCCTCGATTCCGACGCGTCGGTGCGACAGAATCTGGCACGTCGCACACAGTAACCAGCGACTGAACATGAGGCACGTGTACAGAGTTCAGGTGTGCGATCCCGTCGTACGAACCCGGTCATTTGGGCGACTGCAAATTTTACAGTTTCTGTATTGCGGCCTGCAAATCGGCCAGCAAACCTGTCAAATTTGCAGTTGTTGCAAAAGCAGGCCGACTCCGGTCGTCATGAAGTCGACCATTTGGGCGTTTTTCGCGAAATAAATGTCGACCAGGTCGTCGACAAAATAGCGGCCAAAAGCCAATTTCGCAAATGCGGGGGAAATTGACGCGCCCTTACCTTCCGATCAACCTCCGAACATTTTTCTTCCCCCTGGCTGCCGAACTGAGCCCTCGTGAGGTTTCAATGTTACCCAGGGTAGCAAATGCTTCATTGTTTGTCTTCGTCCGACTGACGAGGTTTGCGGCTAGCCTGCACTTGCACTCACTGACTCGCACCGAACCGAACCGAACCACGGGGTGCGCCGCTTTTGCAACACGTGCGAACACGATTTTGATAGATCCTCTTCTCTTCAGGAATCCTCCTCCCAAAGAAACAACATGGTCAGGGCGTGTAACATTTTCCGTTTTCCGGCCGGGCTATTTTCAAACCGGAAGAGAACAGGTTACAATTTTTGCCAAACGGCGTTACACAGTTCGTTAGGGGGGTCGCGACGTCGCCGACGTCCGGACAACTTCTGTCACTTCCCGCCTTCTAGGGCCATGTGAGTTCCGTCCGTCAGGGTGTCCGAATGCTTTACGAACCGTCCCATTATGCCTCGCTGTCATTGGCGCACGACACCCAAAACTGAAATGGATAGGCGCCACGCTGTCACGCCTGCCTGTCATTGGCGCACGTTGTTTTTCACGAAATATGCACATGCGACTACAGTTACTAGTCGCAAAATTCAAAACCCGAAAATGTGACACCTACAATCCGAGCGTCCGTCCGGGCCTCAAACGGACGGTTTGGATACTTGTCCGGACATTTTGACAAAATGGAAAATGTTACACGCCCTTACACTGATCACCATACTGTTTGTCAGAAACGCTCGCCTGCCAGCTCACTCTCCTTGACTCACGGCACATGGTACGGGCACATAGTACGGTGCATAGTACTACCACTACGAGTCTGAATCATGCCCAGTACCACGCCGAAAAATCGTTTTCCTGGACCCTCCGCGTCACGTTTTGCAAATGATGTCGCACCTTGCATTCTCCTTCTCGCGGCCCTCACGCTCGCTGCCGGGGCCACTGCTTGCTCCCTTTCCAGCAATACTATTAATAGTATTAGTTATCCACTGTCGCTCCGAGATGCCCCGGCACGTCCGTACGAACAACGCCTGCTGTCTCGCGCTCGACCCGGCCGGCGGCGCTCGTTAAAGCTCGTCGCCACCGGCGGTTTCAGAGCGGCCGGCGCGAGCGGTGCAAGGCCCGTCGTACTCGAAGAGTCGCAATGTGAGTCTCTAGTCATCCGTTTAAAGCTCCCAGGGACCTTCCCAGCGACCTTCCCAGCGACCTTCCCAGCGACCTTCCCACTGAATGGCATTCCCACATATCCCCCCATTCTGAGCCATATATCCCCCATCCCGAGCCACATATCCTCCCGTTCCGAGCCACATATCCTCCCGTTCCGAGCCGCATATCCTCCCATTCCGAGCCACATATCCGTCCATTTCGAGCCACATATCCTCCCATTCCGAGCCACATATATCCTCCCATCCCGAGCCACATATCCCCCCATTCCGAGCCACATGTCCCCCCATCCCGAGCCACATATCCCCCCATCCCGAGCCACACATCCTCCCATTCCGAGCCACAGATCCCCTCATCCCGAGCCACAGATCCCCCCATCCCGAGCCACATATCCCCCCATCCCGAGCCACAGATCCCCCCATCCCGAGCCACAGATTCCCCCATCCCGAGCCACATATCCCCCCATCCCGAGCCACATATCCCCCCATCCCGAGCCACATATCCCCCCATCCCGAGCCACAGATCCCCCCATCCCGAGCCACATATCCCCCCATCCCGAGCCACATATCCGCCCATTCCGAGCCACATATCCGCCCATTCCAAGACAAATGTTCTCCCATTTCGAGCCACATATCCACCAACATACCCTCCCATCCCGAGCTCGAGCTCTCATGGGCAGACAAAGTCTTGCGTTGCGCGCGCTCAGGCAGGTCCAGGCCTGCTTATTACTCCTCGCTACCCACTGGGTCAAAACGAGGGTGTTATTTGGCGCAGCGGAATGGCCATTAACACTGCCCACAGGCGTTACACCGCTCTTCCAGCCGCACTGTGCTGGCATTGAAACCGCTTCTGCGTAAATCTGCTCCCATTTTCCCGTTTTCCCATCAGTGACCCCCCCTTCCCCCCCCCCCCCCCCCCCCCCCCCCCCCCCCCCCCCCTCCCTCTTTTTCCTGCTTAACTCTACTCCCGTTTCCCCGTTGTACCGGCATTGAAGGCACTGCTGCAGCTGAAGCAGGCGTGGGGCATTTGGGCGGGCAACAGCAACGCTATGATTGCGTGTCCCCCCCGTTTTTTCCCATTCCCAATCGCATGAATGTGCCCCCATTTCCCCGCTATGACGGCAGTGAGGGTGCTGCTGCAGCTGCAGGAGGCGAGGGGCATTTGGGCGGGCAACAGCAACGCCATGACTGCGTGTTCCCCCCCCTCCCCCTCCCAATTGCATGAATGTGCCCCCATTTCCCCGCTATGACGCCAGTGAGGGTGCTGGTGCAGCTGAAGGAGGCGTGGGACCATTTGGGCGGGCAACAGCAACGCCACCACTGCGTGTCCCCCCTTTCTCCCCCTCCCAATTTCATAAATGCGCCTCCATTTCCTCCTTGTGCCCGCCAGTGAGGGTGCTGGTGCAGCTGAAGGAGGCGTGGGACATATGGGCGGGCAACAGCAACGCCACCACGGCATGCTCTGCATGGACTGGCGTCACCTGCAGCCCCAACGGGCTTGTAGTCTCCCTGTGAGATTCGTTGCCCTGTGAGAGTCTCATTGCCCTCTGTGAGTCTCACAGGGCAAGCATCTATGGGGCGACGGACGTGGTTGGTCTGCCGCTCGAGCAGGGGTCGCTGTCCCATTGATGTGTATGGTGCTGTATCTGTCATTTATTGCACCCACCCTTCTCCTGATTGCTCTGTGAGTCTCACAGAGCAAGCGTTGACGGGTTGACGGACGTGGTTGGTCTGCCGCTCGAGCAGGGGTCGCTGTCCCATTGATGTGTACGGTGCTCTGTTTGTCATTTATTGCACCCTCCTCCTCCTCGTTGCCCTATTTGCCCCTCATTGCGCTGGCTGCCTGTGAGTAACGCACCTCCTCTGAATAACGGCCGCCTTGGCCCAGCCCAGTGGTGTAGGTCACTGGGCGTTGGTACTGGGACGGCATTTGAAGCGCCTCAGTCTCAGAAACCGTTCTCCTCGTTGCCCTTATTGCCTTGCCGCCCCTCGTTGCTCTCACTGCCTGTAACCTGCACTACCTCTGAATAACGCCCGCTTTCGCCCAGTGGTTTCGGGCACTGGGCGTTGTACCAGTGGACCAATGGAGCCCCAAGTAGGAGCCATGGCTAGCGTGGCAGCGGCTGCTCTTAGCAAACAAATGCTTAGGTTTAGTTTTTGTTTGCTAAACCTAAGCGTTTGTTTGCTAAGAGCAGCCGCTGCCACGCTAGCCATGGCTCCTACTTGGGGCTCCATTGGTGTCGGGCACTGGGCGTTGTACTGGTGGCTTGCCCAGCCCCCCTAGGGTTCAAATCTGTTATCTGCCCGACAGAGTGTTGTGGTGTGGTGAGGTGATAACTCATTGATGGTAAACCGAACTTCGAGGTCCCTCCAAAGCTGACTGCCTGATGCAATGAGACGAGGACGCTGGCATGAGAGCAGGACGTGTGTAGTGTAGTGTGTGCGGATAAGCCTGTGCAAGAATATTCAATATTCGAGAATTATTCGATATTCGTTCGAATACCTGAATTCGAGAGAATAAGAAATGGCCGTGTCTTGAAAATATTTGCATCACGAGTACTCGTGAATGTAGAATATAAGGCTAACGCATATCCGGGGTATTCGTTACTATTCGGTATTCTACCATTCCCCCCCCCCCCCCCCTCCACCCCTCTCCACATGCGGCTGTCATCTTTGGCAATCTGTCTATAAGAGGCCTCATGAGAAGCATGCTCAAAAGCCTAGCAAGATAGTTGCTGGAGTGGGTTCAGGGAAGGTCCTGGTGCGGGATTGAATCATGGTGTTGATATTATAAGGTGCATTGTATCACCCTGTGTCGAACATGCATTAGCCGTTCGACACTGGCTATACAAAACATTTTATTTCTCGACACTTATTCTTATTCGATTCGGATTCGGCAAAATTCGAGTCGTATTCGTATTCGGTCTCGGGTCAGTATTCGAATTGTATTCGTATTCGGTTCTGGGTCAGTATTCGGTCAAATAAGAAACCACCCAGTATTCGGAGAATATACAAGAAAAATATTCGTATTCGTATTCGTTTGTACAGGCTTACGTGCGGACTCACACGAAGAGTTTCAATAGCAATGCTACCAGCCCTCTGAATAACTCCCGTTTCGGCCCAGCCTAGTATAGGGCACCAGAAAGCATATTGCCAGACAGCATATTGCCAGACAGCACATCGCCCCTCAGTATACCCCCCGTTACCCCTCATTGGCCCTAAGCAATGCACTCTCCGTGCACTCACGGTGTATCACTGTTTCTCCCTTCCATTGGCTGATCCGCTTGGAATAATCATGGGCTGAGATGGGCTGGAATAATCATGTTCCATTGGGCTGGATGGGATGGATGGGACGGATGGGATGGATGGGATGGATGGGGTGGATGGATGGGGTGGATGGATGGGGTGGATGGGATGGATGGGATGGATGGATGGGGTGGATGCTACTATGTGCATGTGGGAGCATGGATTGAGTTGCAATCCCCATGGGGAGGGGGATGGGTTGAAAGTGGAGGATGTGGGGCGGTGGGATGGGGGAGGGCTGGGATACTGGGGAAGGGGACTGGGGTGGGAGGTGGGGGAGGAATGGGAGCTCATTGATATTGCGTGCATTGTGTGCGTGCATGCATGCATGCGTGTGTGTGCATTCATGCATGCATGTGTTGGCTGGCAGGGATGCAAAATACTCCGCCGAAGTGAATCCTCCGGCCGGCTCCATACCTGCCTCCATCACTGCTCTCGCCAGTCTGCAATACCTGTTTGTCACCACACCACCCATCCTATTCTTTCACCATGGTTTTCCTTCGTTTGCCATGTACTTATGCTCTGTCTTTCCCCCCACTGGCTCCATACCTGCATCCATCACCACTCTCGCAAGTCTGCAATACCTGTCCGTCACCACCCACCCACCCACCCACCCACCCACCCACCCCCTCCCTCCACTATGCATCCATTTTAAATTTCACCGAACGGAATCTTCCCCCCCCCGCTGGCTCCACACCTGCCTGCATCACCCCTCTCGCTGCTCTGCAATACCTGTCCGTCGCCACACCACCCACGCTCTTCTTTAACCATACCTTTCTCTCAAATAAATTCTCCAGCCACCGGGTCTATACCTACCTACCTCCATCACTACTCGTGCCAGTCTGCAATATCTGCCCGTCACCACCACACCACCCACCCTCTCCCTCGACCATGCATTTCCTTCGTTTGCCATGTACTTATGCTCTGTCTTTCCCCCCACTGGCTCCATATGTTCCTCCGTCACTACCCTTGCCTCTCTGCAATATCTGCCCATCACCTCACCACCCGCCCACCCTCTCCCTCGACCATGCATTTCTGAGTCGACTCAAAAATAGGCATTTCCTTCATTTGCCATGCCCTCGCCCCAACCTCGCTATGCTCCGTCCTTCCATCTCGCCCCAAACCTTTTGAGGCGCCGCAATAGCAACCTCGTTCTGCTCCGTCCTTCCATTCCGCCCCAAACTTCCACATGCCACAACCCACTGGCCATACCCTCTTCCTTCCCTGCCATGCCTCCCTCCCTTGTGCACTAATATAAAGGGTATCTTTAAGACGTCTCAAAAATAAGCTTCCACATGCGATGCGACAACCGACCATACCCTCTTCCTGTCCTGGCATGCCTCCCTCCCTTGCCCACTAGTAGCCGGACCTCAAGCAGCAAAACGTCAATTCAATGCCACAGATCTCAAGGCTCCTCAATGTTCACATTCACATGTCACATACCCTCTTCACATGTCACATACCCTCTTCACATGTCACATACCCTCTTCACATGTCACATACCCTCTTCACATGTCACATACCCTCTTCCTGCCCTGGCATGCATGCCTCCCTCCCTGGTGCACTAGCAGCCGGACCACAAGCTGCAGCTCTTGTTTTGAGGGCGCCTCAAAACTAGCTGCAGCTCTTATAATGCCACAGATCTCAAGATTCTTCTTTGATTTCCCATTGCCTTCTCCACTGCTGTTCCTGCGCCCTCCCATCCCATCCCATCCCATCCCATCCCATCCCATCCCATCCCATCCCATCCCATCCCATCCCACAGCGATCTGACCTTCACTAATCTGGTCGGGCCCATTCCATCCCTTGCCTCTCTCACCGGCCTCACCCACCTGTGAGTGCTTCTTTTCCATGCCATGGCTCCAAACTGGGGCGCTCTCATCTCATCCACTGCTCCCCTTCACTCCTCTGCACCCCCTGATCCTGCTATTCGTACTGCCCTCTCACCCACCTATTCGTACTGCCCTTCCATGATCCTGCTCCTGTCGCTTCTTTCCAAATGACAACTCCTCTGGTTCTCCTAAACCCTGTAACCGCGTGTGTGGCATTTGTTTCCATTCCATTTCCCACTGAATGCTCCTCCTGCACCTTGCGCTCGTTCCATTGCTGCATGCATGCACCCTGTCACGCGCTCGTTCCATTGCTGCATGCATGCATGCATGCCACGTGTGTGTGACTGCACCCTGTCAGAGCGATTGGATTGGATGGCAGCAGGCTGACTGGCGCTCTGGACGGACTGGCTTGGCTCTCCTTCCTCACCAACCTACGAACTCTGTACGCCCAACAAGCTCTGTACGCCCAACAAGCTCTGTACGCCCAACAAACTCTGTACGCCCAACAAACTCTGTACGCCCAACAAACTCTGTACGCCCAACAAACTCTGTACGCCCAACAAACTCTGTACGCCCAACAAACTCTGTACGCCCAACAAACTCTGTACGCCCAACAAACTCTGTACGCCCAACAAACTCTGTACGCCCAACAAACTCTGTACGCCCAACAAACTCTGTACGCCCAACAAACTCTGTACGCCCAACAAACTCTGTACGCCCAACAAACTCTGTACGCCCAACAAACTCTGTACGCCCAACAAACTCTGTACGCCCAACAAACTCTGTACGCCCAACAAACTCTGTACGCCCAACAAACTCTGTACGCCCAACAAACTCTGTACGCCCAACAAACTCTGTACGCCCAACAAACTCTGTACGCCCAACAAACTCTGTACGCCCAACAAACTCTGTACGCCCAACAAACTCTGTACGCCCAACAAACTCTGTACGCCCAACAAACTCTGTACGCCCAACAAACTCTGTACGCCCAACAAACTCTGTACGCCCAACAAACTCTGTACGCCCAACAAACTCTGTACGCCCAACAAACTCTGTACGCCCAACAAACTCTGTACGCCCAACAAACTCTGTACGCCCAACAAACTCTGTACGCCCAACAAACTCTGTACGCCCAACAAACTCTGTACGCCCAACAAACTCTGTACGCCCAACAAACTCTGTACGCCCAACAAACTCTGTACGCCCAACAAACTCTGTACGCCCAACAAACTCTGTACGCCCAACAAACTCTGTACGCCCAACAAACTCTGTACGCCCAACAAACTCTGTACGCCCAACAAACTCTGTACGCCCAACAAACTCTGTACGCCCAACAAACTCTGTACGCCCAACAAACTCTGTACGCCCAACAAACTCTGTACGCCCAACAAACTCTGTACGCCCAACAAACTCTGTACGCCCAACAAACTCTGTACGCCCAACAAACTCTGTACGCCCAACAAACTCTGTACGCCCAACAAACTCTGTACGCCCAACAAACTCTGTACGCCCAACAAACTCTGTACGCCCAACAAACTCTGTACGCCCAACAAACTCTGTACGCCCAACAAACTCTGTACGCCCAACCAACTCTGTACGCCCAACCAACTCTGTACGCCCAACCAACTCTGTACGCCCAACAAACTCTGTACGCCCAACAAACTCTGTACGCCCAACAAACTCTGTACGCCCAACAAACTCTGTACTCTGTACGCCCTAGAAACCCCTGCATACGTTCAATTGCTGCATGCAATGGCACTCTAGACGGACTGGCTTGGCTCTCCTCCCTCACCAACCTGCGAGCACCGTACGCTCTGTGAACACTGTATGCCCTGCAAACACTGTACGCCCTGCAAGAAATGTTAATACCCCAAGCTAGCAATGTCATTGTCACTCTGCATTCCACTTGGCCAGCCAGCCAGCCACGCTGCATGCGATTTCGCTCCAGCATCTCATCCGCAGCTTCTCCCATGCCATGCCTCACTTCCCTCCCATCACCCTGCAGACAAGTGTTTGAAGTGGTGTTTCAAGACGTCTCAAAACACTACTTCTAACACGCTGCATGCGACTTCGCTGCCGCATCTTATCCATGGCTTCTCCCTCCCGTGCCTCACTTCCCTCTCATCACCCTCACTTCCCTCCCATCACCCTGCAGACAAGCCATGTCACTGTCACTCTGTATTCCTCTTTGCCATCCAGCCTTGCTCCTCGTGCCACAGCGCTCCAGCGTTTTATGCAAAAGCCCCGTGCTTCTACGCTATCTTCCCCATGGCCTCTCCCGTCCCTCACTCCCCTCCCATCACCCTCAGTCCTCTCTTATCACCCTCAGTCCTCTCTTATCACCCTCGCTTCCCTCTCACCATCCAGGAGTCTACACTACTTGACAGCATTCACCGGGGACTTGTCGTCCCTGCACATTCTGTCTCACCTGAGTAACCTTCAGCAGCTGTAAGCATCATAGGAGTGCAAGCCGTTTATGCTTTTTGAGAATTCTAAAAAAACATACACTTTTGAGAATTCTCAAAAAACAGTCCCTGCACATTCTGTCTCACCTGAGTAGCCTTCAGCAGCTGTAAGCGTCATTGGAGTGCAAGCCAATTTGTGGTCGCAGCAAGTTCCTATTCTTAACTTGCATGTCACCATCTGGCTTGGTTGGTCTACACTACACCAACTCGCAACTGGCATATATTGTGTATCCATTCTTGCTTATTATGCGATTTGAGACTCACTTTTGAGAATTCTCAATTGTGTGTCCATTCTTGCTTATTATGCGTGCATAATCGCAGGGGATCTCAACGGGCCCAGACGTTTTTTGAGGCGCCTTAAAATACTCGCTATGGTGCTTGTGCGTTTATACTTTGCTTATCACGTATGCATGAGCGCAGGGAACTCAACGGGCTCAGGAGCACCACAGGGGAGATACCCAGAGAGATTCAATACATGACGGCCCTCACTGGACTGTAAGCCGGATAATGCACTTTTCTGCTTTTATTTGTTTAAGTGACCTGCTCTTGCCTTCCCCCTGCAGTAAAACGTGACTCGTGGCTGGCACCCTTTCCCCCCCCCCCCCCCCCCCCCCCCCCCCCCCCCCCCCCCCCCCCCCCCCCCCCCCCCCCCCCCCCCCCCCCCCAACACCCCCATCTTCACCCCCCTTCCCTTACAACCAACAGCGCGGTTTTTTTGGTTCGAATCACCCGGCCTTAACTCAGGTCACAAATTGCCCGGCATCACATCTAAGTGCTGAGGTGACTTTGAGTCGACTCAAAAGTCACCTCGTTACAGTGGCACACGACAAATTGCCCAACAGTGCTGGGTCGGGTCGACAATCTTAGGATTCTCACCTGGAGCTGGGTATTAATAGGCCGTTTGTTTCATAACCAAACTAATATACCTTGTTTTACTGTAAGTTTTCTTAAGCAAGGCCATTGTAAGTTTTCTTAAGCAAGGCAATTGTTTTCCCTGCTCTTGCCCTCCTCATTCATTTCAGGGGCCTAAACTACCTTCCTTTCCTCGAGTTTCCCGATTGGGTCACTCACCTCTCCAACCTTCACTATCTGTGAGCTACTTCTGAGGCGCCTTTTGAGGCGCCTTTTGAGGCGCCTTTTTGTAGCGCCTTGCCTTTTGAGGGGCCTCAAAAGCCGATTAGGTTACTCACCTCTCTAACCTTCATCACCTGTGAGCTATGCCCCCACCCGTTAATCATCGGTCGAGTTTTCCACCAATTTCACATGCCACACCCCCCATGAGGCACGAAGATAACCACATTTACCACCATGGCATGGCTGTGTTGAAATCACTTTTGAGAATTCTCAAAAGTGATTTCAATACACCCCCCATGACGCACGAAGATAACCACATTTACCACCGTGGCATGGCTGTGACTGGGCTTGTCTCAGTGCGGCGACCCTTGCTGTCCTTCCCCTTGCGTTGCGTGCAGGAATGTGGAGTGGAGACGGATGACCCACACCGTGTGTTTTGAGTCGACTCAAAACACACTTTGAGTCGACTCAAAACACACCCTTGCTGTCCTTCCCCTTGTGTGCAGGAATGTGGAGTGGAGACGGATGACCCACACCGGCAGGGACAGAGTTGACTTTTGAGTCGACTCATGAGTTAACTCGGTGGTGCGTCGACTCTCACTGGCCTTCCCTTTGTTGTGCGCAGGAATGTAGAGACGGATGACCCGCACCGGCAGGGAAGACTGCTGAATGACGACATCTCTCAGCTCTCAGCGCTCACCAGCCTGTGAGTATAATGCTCATGGGAGCACGGCAAGCATGCTTGCGAGTATAGCGTGTGTGGGAGCGTGGACTCGGGTGATCCACACCGGCAGGGACGACTGCTGAATGACGACATCTCTCAGCTCTCAGCGCTCACCAGCCTGTGAGTTCAGCGTGGTGAAATCACTTTCAGCCAGTGATGCGCTTTCAAAAGTGCTCACCAGCCTGTGAGGCACCTCAAACAGCGATTGCTGAATGATGACATCTCTCAGCTCTCAGCACTCACTCACCAGCCTGTGAGTTTAGAGCATGTGAGAGGGCACGGATGTGGGGTCCCAGGGGTCATTACTCATGGGGAAGAGCTGCAAGACGGTGCCCTTTTAGCGGCAGGGACGAGGCGATTGCTGAATGACGACATCTCTCAGCTCTCAGCATTCACTCACCAGCCCGTGAGTCTAGCACCGGTGGGAGTGCTGTGAGCATGCTTGCTTGGAGTTGCCCCTTAACCAGCCAGCGTATAGAATGACGAAACTGTGTGAGAACAAGAAAAATGTGACGAGGAAACTACGCTTTTGTGTGGTAGTTTTTTGAAAACCATACGGCAAAAACTCAATACCCGTTCGTGGATGGAAGTGGAAAAATAAAATCATTCAGTGTGTAACATTCATGCATATACAAACATAAGTTATTTTCTCCAATTGCTATGAACAAAGTTGCAGCCATCCAAAGGCACTCTTGAAAAAACACTAAACTTGGAGAGTAATTTTGAGTTAGTTTCTGCTTTCTTATGGTCAATCGCGTTGTATTGTAAGTGAATCAATCTAATATTGGCAATATCAATAGCACACGACTCCCCTTCACCCTGCTTCTCATTCTTTCACGATCATTGCACCACTTCTTTACTTGCAATCATTTGAGCCGAGGCTGGTCACGGGACGCCACTACTTTCCTTACTTTGTGTTGTGTGATGTTGTTGCATGCTTGCTAATGCGACTGGTCACAGGACATAGAACCTCGTCAGGACATAGAACCTCGTCAGGACATAGAACCTCGTCAGGACATAGAATCTCGTCAGGACATAGAATCTCGTCAGGACATAGAATCTCGTCAGGACATAGAATCTCGTCAGGACATAGAATCTCGTCAGGACATAGAATCTCGTCAGGACATAGAATCTCGTCAGGACATAGAATCTCGTCAGGACATAGAATCTCGCCCAAAGTATAACGCACTGCACTATTTCAACAAATTGTTGCACCTATAAACGCACTGCACTATTTCAACAAATTGTTGCACCTATAAACGCACTGCACTATTTCAATTGTCTATATTTATTTCGTCATCGTGGCCGACAGGACAGGGCAAGGAAAGCAATTTCGAGTCCTGCTCTAGTTTGTCATGACCCCCGTCATCTAGAATCTCAGGCGTCTATCTGTGGCGTCTATCTGTGGCGTCTATCTCAGGCGTCTATCTCAGGCGTCTATCTGTGGCCTGTTTCCACGCTTTGCAGGTCCCTCTTAGGAAACAATTTGGAAGGCTATCTACCCAAGACCTGGACCAATCTGGTCAATCTGCAGAAGCTGTGAGTTACTGCCTGCCATGCCATCCCACCGTGCTGCAATGCAGTGTTTCTACCGTGCTGGTTCGACTCGATGTGCCTCTCACCTTATCTCTAAGTTGGATATTACGCTTACGTTTACGTTTACGTTTACGTACGTTTTACGTTACGTACAAGGTTCCAGAATAGCGAGGTAGATAGTCACTAAATATAGCATGACGGTTATGAAAGAACCATCAATCCTAAACATAGCATTTCGTACGGAGCTGTATGTGCTGCCCTGAGCGGTTGTGCCGCAATGATGCTCTCTTCTCCAGGGCCAATTTACAGAAAGTTTTTTTGCCGGATTTTTTTTCCTGCCCGGACCTAAGTTACGCGTATTTCCGCGTATGTTTACGTAGGTCCAGGGACGTACGGACCCATCTTAGCCTTATCTAAGTCGAATATCTCAAACGGCCGTCTCAAACCAGTATCGGTTGAGTCGAAACGAGTTTTACACACAAAGTAAAAGGCAGTTTGCACTTAAAATAATAGGCAGTTTGCACTTAAAATAATAGGCAGTTTGCACTTAAAATAAAAGGCAGTTTTCACTTAAAATAAAAGGCAGTTTGCACTTAAAATAAAAGGCAGTTTGCACTTAAAATAAAAGGCAGTTTGCACTTAAAATAAAAGGCAGTTTGCACTTAAAATAATAGGCAGTTTGCACTTAGCCCAAACCCTCTTCTTGTCATCTCAGTGGCTCTATGAACAACAACGTTGTTTCGACTCCCTTTTCCATCAGATCTTTTTGGGAGCCAACAAATTCCAAGAGGCCATTCCATTCCCACAACATTCTCGGCACATCACACTTAGCTGAAACCAGTGCCGCTGTGAACAACATACTCGCTCGCCTCCCTTTTTCATCAGATCTCTGGGAGCCAACAGATTCCAAGGAACCATTCCAACAACATTCTCGGCCCTAACAGGCCTAACTGAAATGTACGTCTCCCATCCCTCTCTCCCCGCTTCCTGTCGTCCAACCCCCACTCTGTCCTTCTCTATATCCCTCCCTCATCCGTCCCTTCCTCACTCAGTGTGCACCATTTGTTCTTCCCCCCTCCCCTTCCCCCCCACCTCCCCCCTCTACTACAGAGACCTCTCATGGAATCAACTGTCTGATACAATACCCCCTACATCCCCCCCCCCCACTCAATACACCACTTGTTCTGCCCCCCCCTACTCAGTACACCACTTGTTCTGCCCCCCTCTACTCAGTACACCACTTGTTCTGCCCCCCCCTACTCAGTACACCACTTGTTCTGCCCCCCCCTACTCAGTACACCACTTGTTCTGCCCCCCCCTACTCAGTACACCACTTATTCTGCCCCTCTCTACTGCAGAGACCTCTCATGGAATCAACTGTTTGGCACAATACCCCCTGTATTTGCTTCCAGCATCCAGTCAATGTATGTCACTCTTCCCTCCGCCTCCAGTCAATGTATGTCACTCTTCCCTCCGCCTCCTGCCCCACCTTTCCAAACCTAACCCCAGCACTTCCACTTCCTGTACTTCCCTAGTTCAGCACGTTTTCATGATTCAGTACGTTTGTTTTTGTTTTCGGAGCTCTCTGGCTTCTCCCATCGGGGGTCCGGCTGCCTTTCTAAAAAATCACTCACACAGCTACTCTGCTATGCAGCCCTTTGACTGCCTCTGTCTGTCATTCTTGATGCCTTCAACCGACCAAGCGACTTTTGAGGCGCCTCAAAAGTTGCTTTTGTGAGAATGCACGGCACGGCTATTCTGCTCTGCAGTCCTTTGACTGCCTCTGTCTGTCAGCCTCGATGCCTTCAACCGTCCAAGCGGAAAGCCATGAATAAGTCCTCGTGACTCCACATCCTTCGCCCCACTCTTACCCATTGTACAATCATCCATCATACCTCTCCTTAAAAGGAACTCCCAAACCTCTCTGGCAGCACTGCCCAACCATCCAATGAACCGATATTCTGCTCGCCTCTCTTTCCCTGTCTGCGTATCCAGATAGATCGCTTGGCTACATGTGATGTCGATTTTTAAGTTGACTCAAAAACCGACTTATCATATTCTGCTCGCCTCCTTCCCTGTCTGTGTATGCAATGCAGATCGCTCGGCTATACCTTTAGTTGCGTGCGATTGATTCGACTCAAAAGGCACGGCACCACAGATTTTCTGCTCTGCTATACTCTGCACCACAGCTATACCTACAAGATTTTCTGCACGCCTTTGACTTTTGAGTCGACTCAAAAGCTGACTTGACTTTTGAGTCGACTCAAAAGCTGACTTGACTTTTGAGTCGACTCAAAAGCAGACTCGGCACCACAGCTATACCTAGAAGATTTTCTGCACGCCTCTCCTTCCCTGTCTGTCTGCCTATCCAGCTCGCTCGGCTACAATACCTTCAGTGGGCCCATCCCACCACACCTGGCAGCACTGCCCAACCTCTCTCAACTGTAAGACCCCCCACGTTTTTTTAGGCGCCTCAACAGTCAATACCCTGAGTGGGTCCATCCCACCACACCTGGCAGCAGCACTGCCCAACCTCTCTCAACTGTAAGACCCCCCACGTTTTTTGAGGCGCCTCAACAGTCAATACCCTGAGTGGGTCCATCCATCCCACCACACCTGGCAGCACTGCCCAACCAACCTCTCTCAACTGCAAGAACCCCCTGTGCTTGCCCATTTTTGCGCACTCTTCTTCACACCTCCATGCTTACCCGCCCCATGGCCTTTCCTCTAGTTTTGAGGCGCCTAGTTTTGAGGCGCCTCAAAACCAGTTCAGTTTTGAGGCGCCTCAAAACAAGGCGCCTCAGAACCATTTTTGCGCACTCTTCTTCACACCTCCATGCTTACTCGCCCCATGGCCTTTCCTCCAACCAGCATGCACTCTTTGTCCAGCTCCATTTCTCCGAGTTGACTTTTGAGTCGACTCAAAAGCCAACTCAACCTGCACTCTCTGTCCAGCTCCATTTCTCAAATCTTGTGTCACTCCCTTCCTATTCCGCTGCCATCTGCAATGATTCCTGACCTTTGAGACGTCCCAAAAGTCCTTTCCATTCCGCTGCCATCTGCAATAATTCCTCTTTGCTGCCCTGACTGCAGTCAGCTATCCTACAATCAGTTCACGGGAGGCATCCCCATCACCTACGTCTCATTTCTTCTGTCACTCCCTTTTGAGACGTCTCAAAACACGTCTCATTTCTTCTGTCACTCCCTTTTGAGACGTCTCAAAACACGTCTCATTTCTTCTGTCACTCCCTTTCCATTCCGCTGCTATCTGCCTTCCCCAACGTTCCTGTTTGCCTGCCTTGGCTGCCCTGACTGCATGCAGTCAGCTATCCTATAATCAGTTCACAGGAGGCATCCCCAGCACCTTCACTCGCCTCACTGGCATGATTGCACTGTATGTCTCTCTCCATACTGCGCTCCCTCCTTCCTAAACCCTGCGCCCTCTGCCTCTCCCTGCCCTCACTCGCCTCACTGTCACTCGCCTCACTGTCACTCGCCTCACTGTCACGAGCACTCTGAATGCATGTCCCTTCCCATGCCACGGTCCCCATTTTCACATATAAGTAGATTTTTGAGTCGATTCAAAAATCGTCTTCCCATGCCACGTTCCCCATTTTCACCTTTTCCTGCCCCCACTGGACTAAACTGCTGCACCAATCGTTTGTTATGCTTGTTGCCTCTCACATGTGTGTGTAAGCTTGTGTGTGTGTGTGTGTGTGTGTGTGTGTGTGTGTGTGTGTGTGTGTGTGTGTGTTGTGTGTGTGTGTGTGTGTGTGTGCGTGAGTGCGTGCGTGCATGTGCGTGCGTGCTCCACTTGACAGGGACATTGCGGTCAACAATCTCAGCTCAGGGCTTGACGTGGTCACCCAGATGACCTGGCTTGATACCATGTGAGGGCTCAAAGGCATGTGAGTGCTCAAAGGCATGTGAGTGCTCAAAGGCATGTGAGGGCTCAAAGGCATGTGAGTGCTCAAAGGCATGTGAGGGCTCAAAGGCATGTGAGTGCTCAAAGGCATGTGAGGGCTCAAAGGCATGTGAGTGCTCAAAGGCATGTGAGGGCTCAAAGGCATGTGAGTGCTCAAAGGCATGTGAGGGCTCAAAGGCATGTGAGTGCTCAAAGACATGTGAGTGCGCAAAGGCATGTGAGTGCGCAAAGGCATGTGAGTGCTCAAAGACATGTGAGTGCGCAAAGGGATGTGAGTGCGCAAAGGCATGTGAGTGCTCAAAGACATGTGAGTGCGCAAAGGCATGTGAGTGCGCAAAGGCATGTGAGTGCGCAAAGGCATGTGAGTGCGCAAAGGCATGTGAGTGCGCAAAGGCATGTGAGTGCGCAAAGGCATGTGAGTGCGCAAAGGCATGTGAGTGCGCAAAGGCATGTGAGTGCGCAAAGGCATGTGAGTGCGCAAAGGCATGTGAGTGCTCAAAGGCATGTGAGTGCGCAAAGGCATGTGAGTGCGCAAAGGCATGTGAGTGCGCAAAGGCATGTGAGTGCGCAAAGGCATGTGAGTGCGCAAAGGCATGTGAGTGCGCAAAGGCATGTGAGTGCTCAAAGGCATGTGAGTGCGCAAAGGCATGTGAGTGCGCAAAGGCATGTGAGTGCGCAAAGGCATGTGAGTGCGCAAAGGCATGTGAGTGCGCAAAGGCATGTGAGTGCGCAAAGGCATGTGAGTGCTCGAAGGCATGTGAGTGCGCAAAGGCATGTGAGTGCGCAAAGGCATGTGAGTGCGCAAAGGCATGTGAGTGCGCAAAGGCATGTGAGTGCGCAAAGGCATGTGAGTGCTCAAAGGCATGTGAGTGCGCAAAGGCATGTGAGTGCGCAAAGGCATGTGAGTGCGCAAAGGCATGTGAGTGCGCAAAGGCATGTGAGTGCTCAAAGGCATGTGAGTGCGCAAAGGCATGTGAGTGCGCAAAGGCATGTGAGTGCGCAAAGGCATGTGAGTGCGCAAAGGCATGTGAGTGCGCAAAGGCATGTGAGTGCTCGAAGGCATGTGAGTGCGCAAAGGCATGTGAGTGCGCAAAGGCATGTGAGTGCGCAAAGGCATGTGAGTGCGCAAAGGCATGTGAGTGCGCAAAGGCATGTGAGTGCTCAAAGGCATGTGAGTGCGCAAAGGCATGTGAGTGCGCAAAGGCATGTGAGTGCGCAAAGGCATGTGAGTGCGCAAAGGCATGTGAGTGCGCAAAGGCATGTGAGTGCGCAAAGGCATGTGAGTGCGCAAAGGCATGTGAGTGCGCAAAGGCATGTGAGTGCGCAAAGGCATGTGAGTGCGCAAAGGCATGTGAGTGCGCAAAGGCATGTGAGTGCGCAAAGGCATGTGAGTGCGCATAGGCATGTGAGTGCGCAAAGGCATGTGAGTGCGCAAAGGCATGTGAGTGCTCAAAGGCATGTGAGTGCGCAAAGGCATGTGAGTGCGCAAAGGCATGTGAGTGCGCAAAGGCATGTGAGTGCGCAAAGGCATGTGAGTGCGCAAAGGCATGTGAGTGCTCTCCCCTCTTCCCCTCTTCTTGCTTTTCCCGTTTCTCTTCATCCTCTTTGGATGCCTGCAACATCTGAGACGCTTTCTCAAACACTTTCCCTTGTACTGCTCTGCTTTTCAGACGTCTTCATACCAACAACTTCTCTGGTGTGATTCCACCGTCCTTAACCGCGCTTAATGGCCTCACACGCCTGTGAGTCCTCTTGATCCATCTCGAACGGTCCTTGCATTAATCCGGGGGGGTGTTACAAAGGAAGATGCAAGCACAAGCAAGCAAACAACCAAACCAGAATTCTACCTACCACACATATGCCTACTCACTCCCGCCCCCCTCTGTCCGACCCTACTGGCCGAACGGGGGCTCAATCAGCTGGTGCAGCTGCCCCTCACTAAGGGGCAGAATGGGGCCTTGCATGCCGAGCTCGTCCGCTGCCAAGGCCTCGTTGGTTTTGGAGCGGAGGGCGTTGGCCTGCGCTCTTTGGAGGCATACACTCCAGCGCTGGCGGTACTCCGTCAGCAGCTTGGCTGCCTCGTATGAGGTAGATGCTGCGTTGTATCGCAGCTTGGCCGCCAGCTCCGCGCACTGCCGCAGGTAGGCCATCACCCGCGGGGACGGATAGCCGTATGTCTCGACTGCAAGGGCGTGGAAGCCCACCCACGCGTTCCTCCGCGCGTATTTCTCCTCCTTCCTAGCTGCTGCCGCCCTTGCCGCCCACCCAGGAGCTCGAATACAGTGTTCATCCTGGTGGGACACGGGATCAGTCACAGTCACGTTACACATCCACACCTCTCCAGTCAGGGGGCTTGATCCATCTCTCTCTCTCTCTCACCTCATCAGTAAAGCAACCCCTTTCGTTGCGACTAAAAACGAATGAGTGGGATGCAGCAGCAGTTAGCGTTATGACTGGCCCTGTTGCAAAGACAGTTGAGTAACATTGCGCCTGCTTTCATGATCGTGCACGTGTGCAGTGGTCTGTAATGTACATGAGCGCCTGAATCTGAATGCGTGCTTTCCCATGTGCCACCATCCATGTCATTGTTCTCTGCCCACCTGTTTGTGCACGTGTGCAGTGGCCTGTACTGTACATGAGCGCCCGAATCGACTTTTGAGTCGACTCGAAAGTCACCTGTTCGTGCACGCGTGCAGTGGCCTGTACATGAGCGCCTGAATCTGTATGCATGCTTTCCCGTATGCCACCGTCCGTGTATCTGTTCTCATCGTCTCCCCTCCACACACTCTCTCTTGGGCCTCATTCAGGGAGATTGGAAACAACCACTTCACTGGAACTTTTCCAGAGTTTGTTTTGCGCCAGAAGAGCCTTGTATCCCTGTAAGAAAGCCACGCATGGCTGGGTCCGGTAGGCCAAACCAACTGGTTTTTGAGTCGACTCAAAAGTCACCTGGGTCCGGTAAGCCTGAGAACAAAAGCAGGTTGCACTTAGGCATGAGCAAGGGGTCGTCCACACAACCCATCCTGAGCCGGCTTCGCTAGGGTCGGATCAGGTAGGCCAAACCAACTGGCCCTAAAGCGGTCGGGTCTGTTCAGGTCGGGTCCGGTTGGGTTGGGTTGGGTTTGGTTGGGTTGGTTCTCATCCAGCCGGGTGTGGTCTGGTCGACCTGCTGACATGTCTCAACCCAACCTGAGAGTCCATTTTGGTCAGGAAAGGCCAGTTTGGGTTGGGTCAACCTGATAGGATCAAGCCCACCAACGAAGCGACCTGATAGGATCAAGCCCAACAACGAAGCGACCTGATAGGATCAAGCCCACCAATGAAGGGACCTGATAGGATCAAGCCCACCAATGAAGGGACCTGATAGGATCAAGCCCACCAATGAAGGGACCTGATCCGGCTAAAATCCCAGGTCGGGTCGACCCGTTGCTCAAGCTGCGCTGATAGAACAAAGATTGCTGTTTCCATACAATGTGATGTGTCTTTCTTCCCATACCCCCTGAAAGAAGTTACTATCTGGAGGGACAACTCATATGTGGCAATCGCAACTGGAATGGTGATGGCAGGAACTTGGGCAACAACAGTTTCACAGGGACTATCCCCCGTGAATTGGCAAACCTTCTCCACCTGGGAGATATGTGAGTCGTAACGCTGCTTGATACAGCACCGATTTCATCAGGTTCATCGAGGCGGCTCGTGAGTTGGCTTTGGGCAACAACAGTTTCACAGGGACTATCCCCCGTGAATTGGCAAACCTTCTCAACCTGGGAGATATGTGAGTGGCACTGCTGCTTGATACAGCACAGATTCCATCTGGTTCATCAAGGCGACTTGTTGTGATTCGACTTGTGGTTGTGGTTGTGGGTGCACTAGCTTCAAAAGTTAAAAGGGTTGTCTTTGGGCTTGTTGTTGGACTAAACAGGATGGGACATGAATGAGAAACGAATATTCGCCAAGTAGGGCAATGACTCTCGGGGTTGAGTTGAGGGTCCTTTGTGCCTTCTGCTTGAGAAAAACGAATTTATTTTGAGATTCTTGATACCATTGCCCAGAAATCTCAATGACAACAATTTCCATGGAACTTTCCCGTCCGGCCTGCTTCGGCTACCTATGTTGTCCTCGCTGTAAGCAGCTCCAATAACTTGGTTTCAGAAGGTGCCTTTCGTTCATCTTCCACCATGATGTCCCTTCAACTTTTCTCTATCAACGAAACCGAGAACTGATTATGATTATCAAAAAACAAAATAGCATGTCAAGTTGTACTTTGCAATGCAAATACTCTGGTCCGTGCCAAAGGCTCGATCGGGAATCCAAAGCTAGTTGCTTTGGATGTGTGTCCCGCATCTCCCAAGTCTTCAATTTTCCACCACAGACTTGGCGCACAATATATGTGAGCACTTTGAGAATTCTAAAAAATGGCTCATGATGGATGCATGTGCTTTGGCGGTTTCCTTTCGATTTCTAACACGTGCATCTAGTGTTCCCTCTATTTCTACCCCCTCTCCGAGGCAGGGAAGTTTCTAACAACTTTCTTTCTGGGGATCTCCCAGGGTTTGTCAGTGTCACCTCTTCTCTTAAGACGCTGTCAGTAGTGCAACGACTCACTGCTGCCACCACTGCGTGTGCTGCCACCACTGCGTGTGCTGCCACCACTGCATGTGCTGCCACCACTGCGTGTGCTGCCACCACTGCGTGTGCTGCCACCACTGCATGTGCTGCCACCACTGCGTGTGCTGCCACCACTGCGTGTGCTGCCACCACTGCGTGTGCTGCCACCACTGCGTGTGCTGCCACCACTGCGTGTGCTGCCACCACTGCGTGTGCTGCCACCACTGCGTGTGCTGCCACCACTGCATGTGCTGCCACCACTGCGTGTGCTGCCACCACTGCGTGTGCTGCCACCACTGCATGTGCTGCCACCACTGCATGTGCTGCCACCACTGCGTGTGCTGCCACCAATGCGTGTGCTGCCACCACTGCGTGTGCCGCCACCACTGCGTGTGCCGCCACCACTGCATGTGCTGCCACCACTGCGTGTGCTGCCACCACTGCGTGTGCTGCCACCACTGCATGTGCTGCCACCACTGCATGTGCTGCCACCACTGCTTGTGCTGCCACCACTGCATGTGCTGCCACCACTGCGTGTGCTGCCACCACTGCGTGTGCTGCCACCACTGCGTGTGCTGCCTCCACTGCGTGTGCTGCCACCACTGCGTGTGCTGCCACCACTGCGTGTGCTGCCACCACTGCGTGTGCTGCCACCACTGCGTGTGCTGCCACCACTGCGTGTGCTGCCGCCACTGCGTGTGCTGCCACCACTGCGTGTGCTGCCACCACTGCGTGTGCTGCCACCACTGCGTGTGCTGCCACCACTGCGTGTGCTGCCACCACTGCGTGTGCTGCCACCACTGCGTGTGCTGCCACCACTGCGTGTGCTGCCACCACTGCGTGTGCTGCCACCACTGCGTGTGCTGCCACCACTGCGTGTGCTGCCACCACTGCGTGTGCTGCCACCACTGCGTGTGCTGCCACCACTGCGTGTGCTGCCACCACTGCGTGTGCTGCCATCACTGCGTGTGCTGCCACCACTGCGTGTGCTGCCACCACTGCGTGTGCTGCCACCACTGCGTGTGCTGCCACCACTGCGTGTGCTGCCATCACTGCGTGTGCTGCCATCACTGCGTGTGTTGCCATCACTGCGTGTGTTGCCATCACTGCGTGTGTTGCCATCATTCTGTGCTGCCACCCTTTCCATTCGTGCTTACTAAGCTTCCATGCCCCTGGAATCTTCATTCGCTTCTTTTCCACTGTGCAGTAACCTGGGAGGAAATGGCTTCACAGGGTCCTTACCTGACTTCTCTGACTGGATCATCACATGTGCACAAATGTATGTCACGTAATTCATGTAAGCCACTGTACCCGATGACATGCCATGTCCTGCACACTTCTCCTTACCAGACTTCTCCTTACCAGACTTCTCCTTACCAGACTTCTCCTTACCAGACTTCTCCTTACCAGGCTTCTCCTTACCGGACTTCTCCTTACCAGAGTTCTCCTTACCATGCTTCTCCTTACCGGACTTCTCACACAGGATCATCACATGGGCACAAATGTATGCAAGCCTTTCAGCTCTCTCTCTCTCTCTCTCTCTCTCTCTGCCTCTTTGTCCCATTTCAACAATCTTATGCCGTACGATTGCTCAAACATTACTTGCTCAATCTTTTTGCTAGCACCGTGGGGTTCGTGCCGTATGATCCCATCCCATGTATTGCATTGGTTTTTTAGAGTTTTTAAAAACCAGCTTGTATTGCATTGGTTTTTGAGAGTTTTTAAAAACCAGCTTGTATTGCATTGGTTTTTTAGAGTTTTTACAAACCAGCTTGTATTGCATCGGTTTTTGAGGGTTTTTAAAAACCAGCTTGTATCGCATTGGTTTTTTAGAGTTTAAAAAAATCAGCTTGTATTGCATTGGTTTTTTAGAGTTTCTAAAAACCAGCTTGTATTGCATTGGTTTTTGAGAGTTTTTAAAAACCAGCTTGTATTGCATTACACCCGCCCGCAAGCAGTTGCGTTCAGATGAACCCACCCGCGTCGCTCAATATCTTGTTGCAGCTTCGACAAGATATTCTTACCTCAGATGCTTCGACATAGCATGCAGTAGCGTTCACCCCAACTATGTCAGGCTATCTCCTTGCTGTCAGGCTATCTCCTTGCTGTCAGGCTATCTCCTTGCTGTCAGGCTATCTCCTTGCTGTCAGGCTATCTCCTTGCTGTCAGGCTATCTCCTTGCTGTCAGGCTATCTCCTTGCTGTCCGCCTGTGTTGTGGATCAGAGATCTCGGCAGCAACAACCTCACGGGGTCGATTCCCGACTCCATCTCCACCCTCACCACCCTCGAGGGAATGTGAGCCTTCTCTTCTCTTCTTGTGCCACAACATGCCAAAACACCTGTTACAGCAACGAGGACATTCATTCACGTCTCCACTCTCACGCCCCTTGAGGGCATGTGAGCACTCTTGTCCCACACGTCTGCCATCACATCAGCACATAACAAGTTTTGAGTCTTGAGTCGGCTCAGAATTAGGGCAAGTGAGCACTCTTGTCCCACACGTCTGCCACAACAGGCCATAACGTCAGCCATGGACACATAACCATAAAACCATTCCCATCTGATCAAGGTGGACTGTCCTGTACAAAATCAGTTTTCGAGCCTTTGCAGTGGCATGCAGTGTATGGCAGGAGAGGGGTCGCAGTGGCAGCCTGTGCGCTTATTCCGCACTTCAACCAATTTACTCTTTGCCATACCATGCCCTGCAGTATTCTCAACAACAACCAGTTGACTGGCACCATCCCTTCGGCCATCTTCACCATGACGAATCTGAAATACCTGTGAGCCTCAACGGCATATGGATATTCGTAGTGATCCCTGTATTAAGTGCTCTGCCCACCAAGCGCTCCCACCATCCCCTCTGCCATCTTCACCATGATGAATCTGAAATACCTGTAAGCCTCAAGGTTCTAGGAATCCGCTTACTAAGCGCCCATCAAGCGTTCCCACCTCTGCCCCATGGTGCTTTCCTGTTTCAACCCGCACTGCTCTTATGTATGCTACTTCTCATTGCATTTTTGCCCTGCCATTGCCCTTCAGCTACAATGCGTCATCATAACGGTCTCCCTCCCAACTGTCTCCCTCCCAACCGCCTCCCTTGCCATTGCCCGTCAGCTGCATGGCCAACGCAGTACCTCTCTTCCCTCCCTGCCTCTCATCACAACTGTCCTCCCTCCCTCCCAACCGTCTCCCTGAAATTGCCATTGCCATTGCCTGTCAGCTACATGGCCAACAACCATCTGACTGGCTCTCTGCCATCCGCCATCAGCCAACTGCCGAAGATTGAACAGATGTGAGGGTGCTCTCTGCCTTGCTCCCCTATGTGTAAAAAGTGAGTTTTTGAGACGTCTCAAAAAGAAGCTTGAACAGATGTGAGGGTGCTCTCTGCCTTGCTCCCCTACGTTTCTCAAGAACGTTGGCAGCGTCGAAGCAATACAGGCAGCACAGGCACAGGTTTACAGGTAGATGCTATTACAATACAAGTCCTGAAGGGTATTTTTGAGAATTCTCAAAAATACCCTTCGGTAGATGCTATTACAATACAAGTCCTGAAGGGTATTTTTGAGAATTCTCAAAAATACCCTTCGGTAGATGCTATTACAATACAAGTCCTGAAGGGTATTTTTGAGAATTCTCAAAATTACCCTTCGGTAGATGCTATTACAATACAAGTCCTGAAGGGTATTTTTGAGAATTCTCAAAAATACCCTTCGGTAGATGCTATTACAATACAAGTCCTGAAGGGTATTTTTGAGAATTCTCAAAAATAGCCTTCGGTAAATGCTAATACAGCACAAGTCCTGCAAACGTCCTCACTGTGATCATGAAGAACAGAAACGAACAAATAGAGCCAAGGCACACACTCCCCACACCACACAATCATTGCCTGTGCCATCCCCACTTCACCTGCTGCGCTTCATTCATGCAACCATTGGCACCGCCTTCACTCTCCTTGCCAATGTTGAAATCACTTTTGAGAATTCTCAAAAGTGATTTCAATGCAACCATTAGCACCGCCTTCGCTCTCCTTGCCAATGGTCTGCCTGCAAATGCTCTGCCTGCAAAGGCTCTGCCTGCAAAGGCTCTGCCTGCAAATGCAAATGCTCTGCCTGCTAAGGCTCTGCCTGCCACTGCTCTTCTCTCCCTACCCTTCACTCTGCCTGCTCTTCCTACCTCCTGCCACTGCTCTGCCTGCTCCCACAGCTGGTTGGACAACTTTTGAGACTTCTCAAAAGTAAAATTCACTTAGCTGGCTTACAAATCCCTCCGGTTCTTGTGTGTTGGAAGTTACCTTCACGGTTACAAAACCGGTTGGTAAGGGCTCGCTTTTCTACGGCGAATCCCACAACAGCCGACTCGCTTACTGATTCGAAGTGAAGTCCCTTGGGCCTTCAAGATTTCCTCGAGTGGTCCCATGTTGATCCAAGTTGGCAGTTTTTTGTGGCTCGGGCAGATTTCGCCTTGGGTATGGTTTGACCTAGGGAATTTGGGGGGTTGAGAGGATTGGTAGAAATAGGACTAGAAGGGTCTTGTTTGTAATCCTAACCGGCGCTGATGAAGGCCTAACGGCCGAAACGCATTCGCTACTTAGTACTTTTACTTCAAGACTTTTAAGTCCTGGCTTATGCTTCTTTTCCTAGCCCTATGAAACAACCCACCCACAGCACTTTGCTGATATTTCTACGACGACCACAAGGCTTGCTGCGGTTCGAATCCATCTTCAACTTGCCTGCTCCCACAGCTGGTTGGACAACAACAACATTGAAGGCCCTCTGCCGACTGGCCTGTGCTCGCTGCCCTTGCTGTGGCGCCTGTGAGTGGTTGTGACACTTGGCATTATTGTTTTTCTTTTCTTTTCTTTCCTTTCCTTTTCTTTTATTTCAGAGATTTCCCAGCCAGGACAGACAGGCTGTCGCTTATTGCAAGCAAGTTTGTATACCTACTGAACTCATAAATCTGGAAATTATCAACTTATTATCTCTCTTTAGTGTGTTGCATGGGTGTGTGACTCATGGTGCGGCATGTGTTGTGTGCGGCATGGTGTGTGTTGTGCTGCTGCCAGCATGATGAGCAACAACTATCTCTACGGACCCCTGCCAGACTGCCTCTTTGACAAGTGTATCAACCAAATGTGAGCCAAACACGCATACTCTATTCTCAATCTCATGCATAGATGCAACAGCTCGCACCCTCAACATGGGTATTGCATCGAGTGACGAGATGCACCCGCTTGGTGTTGCAGACCATAGGGTGGGACTACCTCCAGTCAAACACTCCAACAGCATGTTCTGCTCTCCTTTTGGCCCTTGTGCTTCCCACAGTGATGTGAGCGGCAACAACCTGTATGGGCGCATCAACCGCGACTTCAAGGGCATGGTGGCGAACAGCGGTGCCCTCGTCCTCTCTCCTCCCAAGCCCCAACCATTTTCTGCCCTCCATGCGTCCCCTGTGCCTCCCACCCTCCCACAGTGATGTGAGCGGCAACAGCCTGTATGGGCGAATCAACCGCGACTTCAAGGGCATGGTGGCGAACAGCGGTGCCCTCGTCCTCTCTCCTCCCAAGCCCCAACCATTTTCTGCCCTCCATGCGTCCCCTGTGCCTCCCACCCTCCCACAGTGATGTGAGCGGCAACAGCCTGTATGGGCGCATCAACCGCGACTTCAAGGGCATGGTGGCGAACAGCGGTGCCCTCGTCCTCTCTCCTCCCAAGCCCCAACCATTTTCTGCCCTCCATGCGTCCCCTGTGCCTCCCACCCTCCCACAGTGATGTGAGCGGCAACAGCCTGTATGGGCGCATCAACCGCGACTTCAAGGGCATGGTGGCAAACAGCGGCGCCCTCGTCAACCTGGCTCGCAACTTCTTCTTTGGGGAAGCCATGCTCTTTGCTGCTGGCTGCAAGGTCTGCCCCACTGAAGTCAGCGAGCCCAACAACCTCAGCCTCAAAGACACCTCCAACTGGCGAGTCTCTGACGGCAAGTGCAACAATGCGCTCCCCTCGTACCTACCTAAAGAATACTACGCTGTCGCGGGGGCAGGGTTGAAGCTGAGTGTGAGTCTGTCGGGCAACTGCCTGACCCTCAGCCCGAACGCGGAGTGCTCTGTCAACGCCACCCAGCGCAGCACGGCAGCCTGCCAGGCGTTCTGCAGCATCACGGACAACGGCCCGTGTGACGGCCATGGGGTGTGTGTGCCGGCTGCCCCTGCCTCTTCCACCAACTTCACCTGCCTCTGTGAAGCCGGCTACTCCTCTCTCGACTCGGGCAACGGCTCCACATGTGCCATTGTCAACTCCACTACCACCACTGGTATGCATTGCTTCATTCTTACAGGACCGCCTCAGTTTCGCAGCATTGCCCATGTCCAATACTTACATGGTGCACCAATACCCATGTCATGTGGCTTTTTTCCTCCACACCTTTTCACTCCTTGCCTCACCTTGACACCTCCTTCTAACCACCGCCCCAATTTCCTTAACCTCCCATTCCTTGGCAGTGTCGTCACTTTCTACAGGTGCCATTGTTGGCATTGCTCTGGGCTGCTTTGCTGGCTTCATTTTGCTGGCTTTTGTGGTCGCATGGCTGCTGTGGCCCCGCGGACGAAGTGAGCCCCTCGTCCCTTCTTCAGTTCCATTCGTTCCCTTCTCCCCCATAACTGTGCCTGTTTTCTGGCCTCCTCCCCTCCCCTGCTCTGCCATTATTACTGCATTACAGTTCTGCCTCTTCGCTGCTCTCATATTCTGTCTACTCATTAACTCCCCTGGTCGTTCGCCCCCCTCGTCCTCCTCTGTGCACAGAGAAGTGGGAGGGTTTGGACGTGTGTGAGCAGTTCTCGCTGCAGCAGATGCTGAAGGCCACCAACAACTGGTCGGAGGACAATTTGTTGGGCAAGGGTGGCTTTGGCGTTGTCTACAAAGGCCGCTCGCCACAGGGCCAGCTGTGGGCCATCAAGCGCTCCACCATCATGTCCAACGACTTTGAAACGGAGGTCAGACAAAAAATCAGTACTTGTCAGAATACATACACTGGGGATTCTCGAGAAGTATTTGATCCTAGGGAAGGGTTACAAGCACGTTTGCTTGGGGTTATGGACGCACTCACCCGCTCCTTGACAAGCCATTTGTCCTTGTGGTGCAGTGGTTGAAATTTTGACATGGTATCAGAACGAAAGTTTTGGATTTGAATCCTCATGTGCGCACGTGCTGGCGCCCATGTATCGCTACCGCTGTACCGTGTCATAGGGCATCCTAGTGAGGGGGGCGGTGTCAGTAGACCTGCACTTGGGATTTTCGATTGATCGTAGTACACAGGCACGCTTGCCCTGGGGGGTTATGGGATATGTTGGAATGTACGCTCAGACCCTAAAGCGTATAGCGTTTACACGCTTGCGTTTATACTCAAAACGCTATACGCTTACTAATACGCTATACGCAGTCAGATTTTTTGGGCTGCCCGAGAAAAAAATCTTGTGTATACGGAAAGATGCGGAATCTCCTGGTGAGCATTTTGCCGAAGTCGAGATGCATTTCGGTGGTCTAGGGAAGCGGGAATCTGCCTTCAAAGTTATCAGTCAAGTCTGGCAGTTCAGATCTACAATTTCAATTAGTACCACATTGAAACCCATCCCATCTACGAACTCCAACCTGTCAAATGTCCCCCCAACAAACCCCACTCACGCTACTTACCAGCCAGCCCAACTTCACTCCTCATTTCAAGTTTTCTTTTCCGCTTCCAACAAAGGTCATTCCGTTTCCTACTCCTTCTAGCGATAATGTTTACTACACATCCCACCCCAATCGCCGTTCAGATTTAGGAAAATGCTACGAAAATGTTAGATAGAATAGGGAATACCTTCCCGATGTTGAGCACGACGGTTTTTCCACTCTGCCCGGGAATTTTTTTCCCCTGCCCGAAAAAGCGTATGTCCAAACTGACCCCTGAGCGTATAGCATATACATGATAGCGAATATACGATACGCGTATATACACTAAACGCGTATATTCCAACATAGGTTATGGGTCCACTCACTACTTAACAAGCCCTTTTGTCCTAGTGGTGTAGTGGTTGAGATTTTAACAGTGCTCCTTCTTGTACAGAATGCTGATCTGCAGCCCACATTCTGTTTTTGGAAATGCTGGCTTTCAACTTAAGTCCATATGCATCACCCTACATTGTGTTCCATGTCCATGTGGCAACTACCGACCTGCAAATTCAATGCCCACCTTTCCGTGGCCATGTGCATCTGCATGTCTTGTATTCTCACTACAGGTGCGAGCCATGGCCTCACTCCACCACGTGCATCTCGTGCGCCTGCTGGGCTTCTGCCTGGACCAGAACGTGGAGACGGGCAAGCAGGAGCAGATCCTCGTGTACGAGTTCATAGGCAACAGGGATCTCGAGTACCATATCCATGCCACCAAGCGTGAGTCGCACTAGCCTATGGCAAAGTAGTTGTCAGTAATTGTTCATTTGTTTATTTATATTTTTTTCAATTATTATTTTGCTATGTTGCGATATACGCTCAGACCCTAAAGCGTATAGCGTTTGTACGCTTGCGTTTATACGCAAAACGCTATACGCTGACTAATACGCTATACACTTTCAGAAATTTTTAGGGCAGCCCGAAAAAATAAAAATCGCTACAAAGGTGCGGATTTCCTTGGTGAGCATTTCGTTGTTGTCCAAATGCAAATCTGAGGTCTAGGGAAGCGGGGATTTGACTTCGAATATCTTTGGCACATGGCAAATCGAATGTCAATTTGAGCTCCCATTTAGGCAAATAAACCCAACCCATCTACCGTATTGAAACGCAATCCATCTAGGAAAGCCAATCTGTGAAAACTGACCCCCTAACAAACCTCACACTACTTACCAGCCACCCAACTGCTAACTCGTCAGTTCCTTATTTCCATTCTCGCTTCTAGCACAGCCCACTCCTACGACTACTATCTCTGTCTAGGGATAATCTCTAATCCACCTCCCACCCCACCCAACTTTCAAAACCAGGAGAATGCTAGGGTAATGCACGTCGTAGTGAGTAGAGGTTTTTTTTTTCACCCTGCCTGGGTAATTTTTTTCCTGCCCGAAATAGCGTATCCCTGGATTGAGGCCCTTGCGTATAGCGTATAAACGCATGCGTATATACGACACGCGTATATACACTATACGCGTATATCGCAACATAGTTATTTTGTTGTATGTTTTACTTTTCGTAGGAAAATACACCGTTCTTCATAAAATTGCACGTTTTGCGTGATACATGTGTTTCAGGCCCTCTCTCGCTGCGCCAGAGGCTGCGCCTAGCACAGGGAGCAGCAGAGGGCTTGGCATACCTACACGGGTTTGACACACCCATCGTTCACCGCGACATCAAGCCGGCCAACATCCTCGTGACTGCAGACATGCAAGCCAAGGTGGCTGACTTTGGGCTGCTCAAGCGCCTCACTCACGGCGATTCTGATGCCACTCGTGTGGCCGGCACTCCGGGCTACGTGGACCCGGATTACAACCGCACCAACGTCATCACGGCCAAGAGTGACGTGTTCAGGTGAACACGGATGCTTGTTCCTTTGCACAGCATGATGAAAGTGTGCTCCTCTGCTTATGCTTATCCCTAGCGTATGCTGAATATTGTACCCTGTGTTGTTATCCTTTCCAAACCTTTTCCTCTACGCCCAATCGTGTGGTCATTTGCAGCTTTGGAATCGTTCTTCTTGAGTTGCTGAGTGGGAAGTCAGCCCAAGTCGACACAAGAACGCATATAAGGAAATGGGTATGCACATCACATTTAAAATCTACTCTCTGAGTCGGCTCGGTATGCCCATCGAATCTGAAATATGTTTCTGACCTCATTACTATTGCCTCACGTTTATTTGAATCACCTATCTTTCTGCCTTCCACCACCCTTTCCTGCCTTCCCTTCCATCCTTCCTTGCATTGACACCCCCCAGGCAATGAAGCTGGTGGAGGCGTATGAGGTGGATGAGCTGAAGGACAGCAAGATGCCGGCAGTAAGCGAGGAGGCCATAGTGGACTTTGCAGACCTGGCTCTGGACTGCATCAAGTCTCCCGGCACACGGCGACCCACCATGAAGGATGTGGCATACCGCCTCAGTGCCCTCATTGACAAACACTGCCCCGACAGGGAGGATGAGTGGGAGAGTGTCGCGAAAGAAGAGAGTGAAGGTAACAAGGGTATGTCTTCAAGGGATGTTTCTGCTGTGTCGTTTGGAGATGGTGGGAGGGAGTCTGAGAGGTCTCATGGTTCACAGTCTGGTGTGAGCACATTTGTGCGCATTGGCTCGATAGGTGATGGCCTCAAGAGTTGGCTGCAATTGAAGCCAACTAAAGGGCGTTAAAAAATGCCCATAATAACAGTAAACGTGCGTATTTAGCATGAAGATTTACCGTAATTCCCCCCTGGGTACACCAACCTAGGATCTTACGGTAATATAAACTCCCAAAAATGGGTGTGCGTGTATAAAACATGAAGAACTCTAGTTGCTTCATACGGCAGTTTTATGTAAAGTTATATCAAACAACAATATGTCTGGTATTTTTTACAACCTTGTTGAACAAAATTCCATTGCCCCAATATAAGACATAAAGCATCTGATACTGATTTGAAAAATGCATTGTTATCGTGTAATGTTATTGAACTTTTAAGCTGGATCCTTTTGCTAACAGATGTTTGGTATGACAAGACTGCACTTGATTTGGTCTTCCAACCTTGAGAAATATGCCATAACGAATGTTCTACTTCTGTTCAACCAGAATAAGGGCGTGGAACCGGTTAGGGATTTGTTGTTTGAGGGATTTGGTTTAGGCCGCACAGGTTCAGTTCTGGAACATGAACTGGATTAAAAACAAATGATATTGAAGCTACGCCAACAACCCAGTCCCACCGATTCTTTTGCGGGTTATGCAAGTTGCGACCGGCACTCTTGTTGCGTCCGAGTGGGGATGCGCAGGCCAGCTGGTTGGGCCTTCAGGTGGGAGCGGGAACCCAGGCGTTATTGTGCTGATGTTCCGAGACCCGGTTGCATTTCGTGGTGATCCTTGCGACAAGTGATATGCGGTTACCTCATCGCGAAGATCTGACGACGAGGTACCCTTTCCGAGTTGCGCACTGCATCGGTTCCACACCCTAATGCTTGGCACCGCCCTTGCTATGTGCCAAGCCAAGCGAAATCTACGATGCTGCCATCGCGGCACAGCTGCGTGTTGAGCAAATCGTTACAGTCGATCGAGGACTGCGCGTTCCAGCCTGGCTGGTGGGCACTCCCCGTTCCTTGCGCTTGTTGTTGGTTGCTGCTGGCACAGGTGATGGGCGGGAGGAAAGGGAGGGAGTGCTTGTTCTCAATCCGAAAGCCTCAGCGCAATTCGGTCGTCGGAGCGGTTTTGCCAGTGTCGACAGGAGGGGTCGTCGGAGCCGGGCCTGACGAGGCGGGCGACTGACGCGCGTGCGGGCCCGCCAGCCTGGCCCAGGGCTGGGCCGAGCGCACGACCGCCGCCCCGCAGCCCCGCTCCGAACGTGAACAGCGACCCACGTTACCGGGTGGGGTCGGCGAGCTGGCGACCCCTCGCGCGAGGGAAAGTTACCCTCGCGCGAAGGCAGCCCACACGTGCCACCTGCCCGCGAGGTCCTAGTAACCCATCGCGGCCTGCCCGGACGGGCAGGCGAGGGGTGTGCGAAAATTCGGGGCCCCCTCGGGACACTCGACAATTTCGCGACCCGTTGCGGTGGCGCCACGTGTTCGCCCGTGGCTTCGCATCGGGCGCATGCGAAATTTCACACGCTGCGAAATCAAAAACCTCTCGCATCGGGTTCCGCTACGAAATCGACACGTGTCGGCCGTAGCGTCGCTCCGCGCGCATGCGAGGTGTGCGTCCCCTCGCCGACCTGGGCCAATGGACCCGAAGTCGACGCCCTGCCAAGGCGGAGACGGGCCACCCGTGCCACTTGCGCATGCGCCCTCCGAGCCCTGCCGAGACAGGCCCCACACCCTTGGGCGATGCTGAACGGGCCTGGGGTGGGGCACCACCTCCATTTCTTGCTGGAAGGTGGCTTCGCTCCTCATTTTCCGCATCCCGTTTCGATTTTCAGACCTTGACACCTCTGCGCCTCCCCTCTCTCCTACCTTAGTCGTCCGCGTCTTTTGTTAGTCGATAGATATGGAGCCGAGCCCCGACGCCGATAAGTCAGCGCCGACTTCGGCTGACTTTCCCCTTCGTGTGCGAATGGGTCGCGGTCTCAGCTTCACCTTCGAGTGGAACGACTTCGCCGTCCTTCACGACCATAGGATAGAGTTCAACGAGAGATGCTTGGGACTCGGCATCAGGTGGGAGTCGGGTAGTCGCGGTGGTTGAATAGTGTCGATGGCGGCGCCGACTGTCTCTAGCTCCGTTGGAAGTCGCATTGTCGCTGTTTGTCATCAGACTTACGTCCGAGTACGAGACAATAGGCATGGTCCCCGTCCAGGGACGTCGGTCGGCAAAGCAAGCGTCGACCACGTACTGTCCGCTTTTGACGTATGGTAGACGTCGACCTGGTAGCGTTTGCTCAGCAGCCATGTTATCATCCCCTATGCTCACTCGTGCGCTCAGGTTCGCTTGGTTTCGCATTGGGCGGGACGACCAGCGGTTGTGGGTAATCGGAGTCGGCCCGCTTCGCTCGGCCATGAAGGCCGCCGACCATTCTTGCTTTGTGACGGTTTTCGACACCAACATCGCCGCTATCCCATTGCGATCGACGTGAGCTGGTCCCCCGTTGTCCAGTTGTCGTTTTGTGTAGTCGGTCGCATCATCGCCTAATGATGTGGTCGACGCCGTCTTGCATGTGCAGCGGCGGCCCGCTTCCAGGGTCACACTGCAGCGTCATAGCCATCCTCTACCCAGGAGATCTGCTGAAGGCTGAGGGACAGGTCTGCAGGACCTCGATCCGGCACATCGACCCGCATACCGGGAAACTGAAGCACCGCGACGAGGCCGTCCGCGTGCTGAAGTAAGTTGTGAATAGTCGTCGCTTTCTTGCTTGTTAGTCGCCGACATAGGGTATCACATGCTGACCTTTTTCTTTTTACTACGATGCTCCAGGCTATTCCGCACGGCTGTCCTGGCCGAGCTGGGGCGTCCCGGTAGGAAGTGGGACGGGGCGCCGCCATCACAAGCAGTGGTCGAGGACAGGCTTGCCGACTGCGACGACCCTATCCGCGACGTGAGTTGCGCGTTAAAGCTCCGCTCTTAACGTTCTGCGCGTATCTGTATGCACCGCTCATATTGTTCCGCGCTTGCCTGTGTTGTATGCAGAAAGTGCCGGGCACAGTGTCGGACGGGCATGTCGGCACCGGCATGCTTGCCGCGACGTCGTTCGGGTGGGTGGCCAAGCAGATCGACCTGCTGACGGGCGACAAGGCTCGAAGTGCGGTGAGCATCGAGAACATCAAGGCAAAGGGTTTGAAGTCGCTCCGTGATAGCATGGTCGAGTACATCTGCAAACGCGTCGCCGAAAAACGATCTGCGGCGCCGACTTCAGGAGCCGTTGGACCCATCGACAGTGCGATTGATGACGACGGCGCGGAAAGTCAGACGGCGCCCCAGGCAGCAGCTGCCGACCAGCACCAGCTGGACTTGCCGGTGTCCGGAGGAGGCGACGCCGCGGCAGGTGCAGGAGGAGGAGGAGGCGACGCCGCGGCAGGTGCAGGAAGGAAGGTTCAAGATTCGGAGTCGTCGGATTCGGACTCAGAGTCGGAGTCGGAGGGGGAGGAGGAGGACGAGGCGGCGAAAGAGAAGAAGGTCGAGGAGGATCACGAAGAGGAGGAGGAGGAGGAGGAGGAGGACGAGGACGAGAACGATGAGGTGGTGGAGGTTGAGGAAGGGAAGGATGAGGCGGAGAACGACGAGGAGGGGGTGGAGGCCGAGGTGCAGTACGAGCTGCAGTACGAAGACGGTACGGTTGTGGCGTTGGGGTCGGCGGATGAAAAGAATGAGGAAGCGGAGGATGGCGATGCGGGTAATGCTACGAGGTCGGCAGAAGATGGGGGGAAGGAGACGGATGAGGTCGGCGCGGAGGCAACGACGGAACAGGGCCAGGAGGAGGCGGCATGCGAAGGTGCGAAGGTGTCGGTCGACGCCGGCGAAGGGGCGAACATCACGGGCATGCAGGAGACGGAGGAAGCATCTGGTCGGCAGGGCCCTGAACAGGTCGACGTCGAGGAACTGCTGCGGGAGAACTTGCTGTTGAGGGCGGAGAACGCTCGGCTGAAGGCGTTGCTCGATGAGGAGCAGGCTCGGCTGGACGGGTTTTTTGGTGGGTTACGTGGACTCGTCGACCACCTGAAAGAGTTGGCCGAACAGATCGACGACACCGACAAGTTTGCGGCGCAGCAGCTGCGAAACGCGACGGCAGACATGTCGCAGACCATCACGGGCAACATCACCGGCAGCTTCGACGAAGCGTGGAAGACGATGAAGACATTCGCGGAACAGGCGTCGGCGTGGTTGGAGGACTTCGACAATCCGGAGGGTCGTGTGGCATGTGCACGCGCTGAAGCTGTCGACGCCTTGGCCGAGCACGTGGATGGGGTGGTGGGCGAAGCGAGGCGGGGTTTGGAGCTGTACATCACGACGCAACTATCCGCCGCGCAGGTCAACACCGCCCCCGCCTCAGCCCACGCCGCCCGCCCTCCCGGAAGAGCTCTTGAAGTCGTTCAAGGCCGACATCATGAAGACGGTGACGGAGGCCACCCAGCAGTCGTTCGTTGCTTCCGGGATGAAGATGTTGACCGAGATGATCGGCACTGTGGCGCCTGGTCGACGCGGGTTGTCGCCGTCGGCCAATGACGCAGATCAAGCGCAAAGGAGGGCGGCCGACAAGCAGGGCGAGAAGAGGACGGGCGACGGAGACGACAAGGAGAGCGTGAAGCGGAGCAAGGGATCGGACGGGAGCCGCGGCACGAAGCCTCCTGCTCAGAGCGTGGTCGAACAGCTGAAGTCGAAGGCGGGGTGGAAGGTGATAAGGACGTCGAACAGCAAGGGAAGCGGAAGCGGGGGGGCAGAGGGTGGCCCTGCCGACGGGGTTGCCGATAACGTCGCTGCACCGCCTGGCCCGCCTTTGGTCGCCGAGCAGACCAAACCGCAGGCGACCTCCGGGAAAGGCGTGACCGACAAGGAGGCCCCTACTTCTCAGGCGGCGAACGACGGCGGCGCCGGAACCACCAAGGGACCGTCCGTCGCGGTGACGGCCAAGGGCAAGGCGAAGGCCGCCTCTGCCAAGTCGATTCCCCCATAAGTCCCCAGCGGCTACCCCCGCGCCGGCCGGCAAGTCAGGCGCCAACAACGATGGGCCAGCCATTGCAGCCCCTCCAGCTCCAGCAGCACCAACTGCCGACAAGGGCGACGCGACGGCTGGTGCGGCTAAGCCCGAAGGTCCGTCACCTGCTAAGGTGCCCGCCGGCAATAACGCGCTCAGGGAGATGCTCCGCCGCATGGATGCGGATCGCAGGGACGTGCAGCAGCCTCCAGTGGTCGACGCCGCCCTTGCCGAAACAGCACGTCGCTCAGTCACATCGCAGGTTGTCGGCAAATCGACCGGTGCCCCACCTGCCGCCCCACCGCCCGCGGAAGCCAAATCCACGTTTCTTCGCGCCCATTTAGGCGCACGCAAAGCGGGAGCTCGACAAGTGACTCAGCCGGAACCCGGCAAAAGCGCGACGCCGACGTCGGTAAACGCGACTTCACCCACACCAGGTGCAGCTGTGGTCGCTCGACAAGTGACTCAGCCGGAACCCGGCAAAAGCGCGACGCCGACGTCGGTAAACGCGACTTCACCCACACCAGGTGCAGCTGTGGTCGCTTCATGACGTGCTCTGGCCGGCGATATGGTTCCCCATCATCGAAGACACGGAGGCAGGCAAGGCGCAGACCACCGCTCTCTTGTCGGCGATGGTAAATCGCGTGTCGATGTGCGCGGCGTATGGGAAGGTTGCGGCGAGCGTGGCGTTTGGGAAGGTCGACGCGAGCGTGGAGGGGAAGGCGGGTGAAAACGCGATGGAAGGCGCGGAGGGTAAGGCGGACGAGAAGACGGAGATGGGGGCCCAGGCGTTAGCGGCATCTGCATGCGCCCTCTGGTGCTACATGTCGACGGGTGCGTCGGTGCTCGGTGCTGTGGGCGAAGGGAAGGCGGCCGCGATGGTGGCAGGTGCAGGGGAGCAGAGGGCCGAGCGCTTCAAGAAGGTCATGCACTTGGTTTTCGACTTTGCAAAAAGTCGGAAGGCTCCCGCGGGGGAGGTTGCACATAACGTCGCGCCAGAGCTGCAGCGCTATGGAGTGGCCAGGGCCTTCGAGGCGGGAATTGAGGAAGTCGAGGCCGACATGATCGCAAGAGCGACGGTCGAGACCTTGGCGTTCTGGGGAATGTGCCCCGTCGCCGGGCCCAAGCTCAAAGCGGAGGGCATCGATGTGCCGTGTGACGCGAAGATGGAGTACGATCTGGAGCACAGGGGGAGGAAGGGTGAGAAGGTCAAGCAGGGCAAGGGCAGCAAGAGGAAGAAGACGAAGGCGGAGAAGCAGGCGAAGGACAGTACGGATGCGTAGTCGGCGGACGGATGTGTCCTAGGTTGCTAGGGTGTATACTATGTCAGTATGGCCGGCGCCGATTTCGGCGCAGATTTGATAAATGTTTTCTTTCGTAACAAGAATCGTATTTGATACAGTTCTGTTTGCTTCACTTTGGGTTGAACAAATCGGTGTCCACATAGAAACATGCTGACCGAATATCACCAGATGGGCCATGTCGGCGCATATGTCGACATGATATGCACATGCTAGTCGGCGAGGACCGTTGACATGATAGAAACATGGTTCTCGGCGTTGAGCTTTGTCGGCAAAAGGTCGACATCGAGTTTTGCGACACCTATCGTTCTGGGCGACAGGCAACATTCAGCGACAACATTCACCGACAAGTAGTGTTCGCAAGGATCTTGATGTGGGTTGTTTACAAAATACCAGAAACAGTATTAGAAGGGGGGGGAGGGGGGGGGGGGGGGCTTTGTAAGTCTGCCAAAATCAACAGCATCAAACTACGCAGACACATATCCTAGGAGGGACTTCATGCTGACTTCTTGCGCTTGGTCGGAGGACGCTCGGCTTCGCCAGGTCGGCCTTGGTCTTCGGCATCTGCTCCTCCCAGGTGTCTGGAAACAGACCGATGAGCCAATCTCTCGGCTTCAGGTTGAGCGCCACAAGCGCACAGGCGAGGCGAAGCTTCGAGACCACCTTGGGGCCCAGCCCCTTGACTCCCATGCCAGGCTCTTTGGACAACATCGGTGCCGTTTTCGGGTTGAGCACCGTGAGGGCGTCGCAGAAGGTCCCAATGCCCGGTGCTGCGATCCTGTTCAGAGCGTTGACCACGGCCTCGGTGTCGGCGTCGCCGTCGCTCGCGCGTAGCTGGCGCACCGCATCCATGGCCTTCATCATGCGGCGCACCTTCATGTCGAGCCCACCCTGCGTCGCGCCCTTTCCTGTGAGGAGGGTGTGGCGGGCGACGAATCCCTTCTCGGCGACCCTGTCGCAAAGGCGACGGGTGTCATTGGCGGTGGCGGAGTTCCATAGGCGCCAAGCGTCCCTCACAGTCTTTGCCTCCCGCCACGGTTGCACCACGTTGAGCTCGTAACTAGCCTCCTCGTCCGTCTGTGGGGGTGGCGGGGGTTTGTCATCCCCTCTCTTGGCTCCAGCCCCCGTGCTGGCCGAATCCGCCGAGCCACCCTCGCTGGGAGCTTGCACGGGCGCCGACGGCGGGGCCTCAGGCACTCTCCGTGCTTCCGACAAGCTGAGTGCCTCGGTGAGACGGGCTACCTCGGCGGTGAGTCCCGCGATGGTGTCGTCGCGCTTCTCGATCTCCTCTAGGAGATCAATCTTCTCGTTCGCGGCGCGCTCCCTTTCCGACTGCAGCTGGGCCTTGAGGGACATGTTGTAGTACTCGGTGTCCATGCGGACCGAGATTTCCTGCAGCGGTAGGAAAAAGACGTTAGGGCCGCGGTGGTTTGGTTAACACTACATACTGCACGTCGGCGACAGTATCGTCGACTTACCTCTGGCTGTATTTGGGTCGGGTCGCGACGCTTGTTGATCGTCTCGGTGTCGACGCTCTCCACCCGTTTCGCCCAGTGCTGGAAGAGGGGGATCCGGCAGAGCTTGGAACCTTGGACGTACGGGTGCCATGGTGTGCGGACCAGCTTCACCGCTAGGTCCTCGGCGACGATGCGGCGCAGCATCTGGAGTGTGCGCCAGAAGTGCACCGCGGCTTTGTCGGCGTCGGACCCCTCGATAGCCTTCTCTTCTGCCTGCAATTCGTCACGTGTATTAGGTGTTCAGACACGGTCGGCAAGACGACTCGAAGACAGGGCTACGACGGCGTCGACTAACTTACCGTCTTCAGCATGTCGTCGACGCCGGGGAATATGTGCTCGGCGAGGAGTTTCAGGAGCTTGTCGGTGGGTTCCACCCTGCTCCGCCCCAAGAAGTAGTCCTGCTTGTAACCAGAGTACCCGGCCTTCTTCATCACCACCCCCACCGGAATGGCGGTGATGTACGCCCGCGTCATCTTGTCGAGCGCCCAGTGACCCAGCTCCGCGATCTCGGCGCGCGGCGTGCCGTCGATGGCCAGCTCCTGGGCCCCTCCCGCTCGAGCGGCGTGCACGTTCCTCTTGCAGAACACTTTGTTGGTGTCCCACAACTGCCGCGTCCAGCGTTGGTGGCTTGCCGCAGAGAGCTCCCCTTGGTCGGTGTCGTTTTTGGCGAAGAAAAGGTGCTTCTTGTACCAGCTCGCGCGTGTGCTGGTGTCGACCGGCGGAATGAGGCGGACGCCGTGAAACTGGCCGATCTGGTCGAGGACGAAGTGCAACCACAGGCCCGTCTCGCCGACGGCGCACAACTCCGCTTCGAGGTGCCGCGCCGCGTAGCTCTGCTGCAAACGAGCATCCTTGGACGTCTTCGAGTTTCGTGCAGCGATGACCATTACGACCGGCTGGTTCTCCGGGTTCACCGACGAGGTGCTCGCCAGTCGGTACAAGAAGATGTCGGGGAGCGTGATCTCGCGGATGCTTGCACCGCGCAGGAGGCTGTGGTGGGAGAGAAGCGTGAGCACCTTGATGAGCAGAAACCTCCACAGTGTCTGCGAAGGACCCGTTCCACGCGGGTTCCACGCCTTCGCCGCCCACGTCGGCAGCACAGGTATCGCCGAGGGTTCCTCGACGCCGATCGGCGCAATTCCTGCCCACAAAGCCAAGGGTAAGGGTCATTCAGGGCGGCGTCGACATCATAGTGTGGACGACATAGATTGAACCTGCACTTACTTGATGTCCCGCTCGTTCTTGGTGCGGATCATGAACCGCACCTCCGACCTGACCACCGATATCTCCCGCATGATGCTCAGCTCCGTCTCCCGGTAGAGCGTCGCCTCCACTCTCGCCGCCATCTGGCATGCCTTTATGCGCCCGAGGAGCGTGTGCACCGTTGTGGAGTGCACAGGCTGGGCTCGCGCGGCGTTGTCCCCCTCCTCGGTGGACTCGGCATCGAGCTTACACTCACGCACCATGTACTTCACGTACGCGCGAAGCCGGGTGATGGTAACCCTTGGGCCGTGCAGCCACACGTACGCCCGGGGGACATCGGCCTCCTGGTCCCAATTCTTCTTCTTGTTGTCCCGGATGTAGTGGCCTATCTCGTCGACGTGCTTAAGCCTGTGCTCCTGGGGAAGTTTGCCGCCTATCTGCCTCAACATCTTCGCCGCCCACCTCTTGTAGTGGTATATCCAGGAGGTGTACTGCCTCAGCGTGCTGTTCTTCTCCAGGGTTTGCAGGTGGCGTAGTGCGTCCATGACGAGCACGTCGATGCACGCGTACACCATGTCTTCCTCGACGAAGTCTGCCGCCTTCCACTGTTCGCGCGGCACCGACATGTTCTCCTGGTCGGCGTCCTCGTCCTCTTCGAGCAGTTCATCTATGAATTCAAGCTCCCGCCTGAGTCGTTCGTCCAAGGTGCGCGGATTAGTGCTACGGGGTGGACGGTCGTCGTTTTCGTCATCGCTTTCCTCCTCCTCCTCCTCCTCCTCCTCATCCTCCTCCTCCTCGGCATCAACTTGGTTTCCAGAGCCGGCATGTGCCGACGACGTTCCTGGCTGTCCATTTCGTGCAGGCTGCTGTTTTTTTTTCTTGTTGAACTCCCCGATCGACGGTGGGGGAATGTCCTTGGTGAATTTCTCCTTCCGGAATCTGCGTCAGCTTGTCAAGATCGTAGAGTAACGGGAGCGTCTCTTCGTCGGTAGATGTAGGATTGTGGTCGGTGGGGGGACTAGCGACGGGCATGTCGACGTCGGCCATGTCTGCCATGATTGCGCTATCGTCGTCCGTGTGCGGTGCGGAGGTTGTTAAACCAGAGACGGAACTGTGTCACGGGAGCGAAATAACGGTCTTCTTCGAATTCTCGCTCAATCGCGTCTAACTCGGCTTCGACCTCAAGACGTTCCAGCTCCGCTTTGATGTCGTCGTCTACTGAGTCGGCGGGGGGTGGGATGGATTGGGGCTGTTGGGCTCTAGGGCGACCTCTGGCCATGCGTCGCCGACTTGCTAGGTCGGCCAAGATGTCGATGTCGACGATGTTGCCCTGGCACGTCCGATGTCGACGTCGACAAGTACTGACCTCTCGTTTTCCTAAACACCGACCTGATTGTTAGCGACCACGTAGAAGCAACCAGTGCCGACGGGATCGATTAGTCGGCAACCGACAAGCCAACAAACGCGAAGAAAGACAGGCAGCGGAGAGCAGGAAGGAAAGCAGGAACTGACAGGGAATGAGCACAATCGGAGGGCCACGAAGAGTACGGTCCCGAGCGTCTCCGAAGCGGCCGCGCTTCACGCAACCCCCCATGCTGCTGCCGCTATGCATGCGTTCTCCTGCGGCGGCGCAGTGTCCGACGTGTCACGTGCCAAGGATGGCTCCTGGGACGTCGCGCTGCACCCTTGGGGCGTAAGCCTGGGCCATTCTACGAGGGAATGGGCGTGTGTGACGTGGCGTGGGCCCGACATTGGCGCCTCAGAGCGGAAATAACGGCATGCCGACTTCCACCTCCCAGGGGCCCTAGATTACTGCGGGGCCGCGTGGCAACCCTACCGCGATCGCCTGGTGATCGGCGCCGACTACCCGTCGGCGCGCTTATTTGTTTGGTTATGTTCATTGAACGTGGACGCTATTGTGACTGTGCCGCGTGGCTCGGTTGTGGACCGTTGGATGACTTGGTCGACACCGACCAAGGTTGACGGTCCGATCTGCGCCGCGTGGATCGAGCACCGACAATTTTGGCGGGAGCGTCGACTTCCCGCGCGAAACACTCGCCGCCGGAGCGACGCGTGGCCACGACGTGAGCGTCGTGGCAGTCTTGTTATCGTGGGGGACCTCCTGGCTCGTCCCTATTGGGCCGCGTGGCAGCAGTCGCGGCTCGACGTGGCGAGCTTTCCTATTTTGTCCGCTGAGATTTACTTCTCAGGTATCTCCCAGCGGAAACGGAGGTCGTCGGATTGTCGACAATCCCCAGGGCTCCCGTGGCCCCTTGCCGCTCGGAGGTCGTCGGGAGGTCGTCAATCCCGAGGGGGCCCTTTGTCCTATCGAAACCGCGAATCTGGGCGGCATTTTTCGTCCGCTGAGGTATATTATGCCAACGCTGATGTGCGATGGTTCTATGCCCGCCACCAGGAATCGGTGGGGGCAGAAGGCACCCCATGCTCAAGGTGGAAATATTTTAGCTGGGAAATCTACGTACAGTTCACGCCATCCGAGGATCCGAAGCGGGGGCAGTTTGACGAGATCCAAATTATTCTAGGCGAGGAAAACCTGTGTAAATTGGATACAGTACAGTAACACGTTTCTGGGTGGGTCCACCACCCCTACAGGGAAACAGCTACATCTACCCTATTACACTAAAAAAAAAAGCCTCAGAAGTTTCCCGATCAAACTCCCTGCATCGAGCTCCCTTTTCTCCCTGCTCCTCCTATTCTCCCTCACCTGTCCACCCCATACGAATCAAACAACAGAAATTTGATGGTGCACCGAGAAAAAAACGCTGCGTAAAGTTTTTAACCGTACGTAAATCCAGACCACCCAATTACCTCTCCGCCCTTTGCCAACACCGTCAGATCTAATCAATTCAATACTCGTCCATTTCACAATCATTTGTCCCAGCGAGAGAGACAATTTGAGCATCCACCCTAGGCCAGGGGGCTGAAGCCCTGATCCGCGTCGCGTGGTCCTTAATCCCGTTGGATTATCTCAGCAATCTTTGCCTCGTTGCCCGTCCTTTTTTTGGAGTCGTTTGCACGGGGATGACTGTTGTGGGGAACGCACGGTTTTCGCGAGTCTACTGCTCAATAGGATCAGCGATTGAGGGAACAGATGGGATGGGTGGTCACGACTCACGGCGAGTTAGGAGGACGAGCAAT
The DNA here is from genome assembly GCA_947470075.1 of Closterium sp. Yama58-4. Taxonomy (NCBI): domain Eukaryota; kingdom Viridiplantae; phylum Streptophyta; class Zygnematophyceae; order Desmidiales; family Closteriaceae; genus Closterium; species Closterium sp. Yama58-4. The sequence goes on along the minus strand of CANIUD010000091.1, from coordinate 166,918 downwards.
CATAGAGAAATCCCACAAGAGGCCGAGGGTGGAACCAAGGCGGAGGTGGAGGCGGAGGGCATGTACGCAAAAAAGGACACATCACCGCAAGGCATGGTGGACTCGGGACTTTCCAGTCCTCCGCCAGCGTGTGAGGTATAATTGCTGGTCTTACCCGTCACTTCTTCGAAGTGAACGCTCAGAATGCTTCGATTCGAAAACTTGCTGCGGTAGAGTGACACTCTCGCCCCTGACGGATCAAACGCCTCGACAGACTCCTAATATTGTCGCTTCGATACTTGAAGTCAACACTCCCATTCGCGAATCTCGTGCGAAGCCGTCGCGATCATGTTTTCGCCGCTGGCCTGCTTCTCTCCGCACATCTTCGCAGCCGATTTCAGTGATTTCGGTGACGACGCGACTTTAGACGAAAGCTTTTCGCAAGCAACACCACCTATGCGGATCGTTCCAAAAATCCCCTCCCTTTCGTCCCTGCCGGTCTTCACGCGGCCGCTCACAAGCCCCGCAGCCGCGTGCGTCGCAGCCTTTCCCATCTGCTGCTCGCCCACCAGCGACGGGGGTTCCTGTAACGACTCCCTGCGACGTCACGCGCGACACATCGAGCGACGAGCCAAGGACGCCTCGTGTGACGATCGGCGTGACAGCGAGTCGCACGAATTGTCGTTCTGGGCGTCGGAGTGTGCTCAGGCGGGTTGGAACGACAAGCACTCGCATCACGGATGCGCCTCATTCTCCGTCTCTGTTCCCCCCGTTATAGTGCCGCCGCCTACTAGCAACGACGTCGCTCGGCGGTATTTTTCTAGCAGGACCGAGAGCCGCGCTGCTCACGCGGGAAGCACGAACCGCAACAAATCAAAGCGCAAGTCTAATGGCGCCGGGTGCGGGGACAGCGCGGACGAGAAACAAGACGCCGTCGCCGCGGAGTTGGCGCCAGCAGCGGTTGCGCGGGCTAACCCAAAGGCCGGTAAGACGACAGAAGTCGTCGCGACCGTCAGCTCCGCCAGTTTCGCAAAGAGTCGCACGTCCGTGCGCGCGCGACCGTCGCTGGTCATCCCAGACCCTGCTGGGGAGCCGTTGGATTGTAACGAGGGCTTTGTCTCAATTGACGTCGAGTTAACGAAATCCCAAAGGCCGTTACATGGCAGTAACCACATGCTGCCGCCCCACCGCGGCTGCGCAAGTAAGCCGCTGCCGTCGCGCAACCGTTCCAAATCGAGGCCGCGAACAGCGCCCATGGGAATTGCGCGCTGGTTTTGGGACGCCGCGGCGGGAGTAGCAGGATCGGCCGGAGCGGGAGAAGCGGGAGGGGCGGAAGGAGCGGCGGAAGGAGCGGCGGAAGGAGGGGGTGGCGGAACCCAGATCGGCAATTCGACTGAGGGAACAACGCCTGTGACAGCGATCGGACGCGCGGCGGCGGAGGCGGCGATTGACACGTGTAGCGGCGCCAGGAGCAGCATCATCGCGTTGGGCGACAACGCGGCGGCGCCGACACGGACGACGCTGTTCCGATCGGCGCGCAGCGAAGGCGGTGACGGCGAGCGGCGCGCTCGCGACGTGCTAATCGTGAAAGGGGGAAGGCCGCCAGCTGATGCGCGGGGTGGCGGAGGCGGCGTATTCCGCAAGAAGCAGCGACGGGGGAAGGGCAAGCGGAGCGTGTTCGTGTACGAGCTGGTGCGCGCGCCCGCGGGGGAAGGCGTGGATGTGCAAATGCGCGTTCCGCGCGCGAGGACTGCAGCGGCGGCGTTGAGCGGCAACGCGAAGGAATCGGAAGAACCACCGAGAACGGTGGCGCAGGGTTGGCAGCAGCGGTCACTGGATCGAAGCGACACGCAGAGCGACATTGCTGACGTGGACGAATGGCGGAGAGAGATGGAGAAATATCTGGCCGAGAAGGACCGACGCGCGAGCCTTGAGGCCTCTCAGAAGGAACGGACGATGATGATTCTGGAGGACGAGGGGGAGACGCGGAAGAAGCGTGGGGAGGGGAAGGATGAGCGCGCAAGTGCAGCACGGCAGTCGACACTCCCCACACGCGGAGGACGTGCGGGGAGAGCGGACGAGGAATTGGAGAGGGGAGGCAGCAGCGGCGAGGAGGAGCAACCCGATCGGGAGAATGGCAGCAGCGGCGACGATAGCTGGGGGTTGCGGGACGATGACGATGCCTTTTTTGGAGCAAGCGGCCGTCCTTGTAAAGAGTATGGCGGCTGCGACGAGGCGGTTCTCCGGCGAGGTGGAGCGGAGTTGGGTGGAAACAGCAGCTGGCGCGATGCATGCAGCGAGGGGGAGGCAGGGGGGATTGACCGGTGGGACCTGGACGCGGATATCGAGGAGCACCATAGCGAGGATGGAAGCAGCGCCGCGCTGTCCGCCCACACGAGCGGCGGCGGTGAAGACGCGTGGGGCGTTGGGGGCAGCAGCGGCAGCGAGGGGCGACGAGCGGGGCGGCAGTGGCGTGACGAAGAAGTAGTAACAGAGTTGGGAGTGGATCGGGAGGAATTGAGAGCGGTGAGGGGGGATGAGGATTGGTTTGAAGAGGGGGAGGAGGGCGTGTTGCTGGTGGACGAGGGGCGGGTCGTGCTCGCTGCTTCTGAGTCACACGGAGATTGTGGCCAGGAACGGGTCTGTGTAGGGACATCCACGCGCGCTGCTCCTTCCCCGGCTGCTGCTGCTACTACCGTGCCTGTTGCATCTCCCCCCACATGCGCAGCAGTCCCTTCCACTGCGCCGCCCCGTGCCGTCCGCCAAGCCAGCAGGGCCGCCGTTGCCCGTGCTGCAGCAGAGGCGTTCGGCGCGCAGGCAGGCAGGAGAGGCGACGGAAGGGATGGCGGCGACAGTGATGGCAGCACCGGCAGTGGCAGCGACAGCAGCAGCAGGGAGGGTGAGCGACCTGTGCTGCTGCGCTGCGAGGGCTTGCGGGGGAGCAACCGCGTGCGCGCGTTTGACCCCAGCGAGTACGAGACGGCAGCAACAGCCGTCGCCGCAGCAGCTGCAGCAGCAACAGACGCAGGCAAGGGTGTGTCTGAGAGCAAGTACGAGGCAGGCGGAGAGGCCGAGAGACTGGCGAAAGAAGGCTGCGGCGAGGCCCAGAGCGATGACGCTGTGCTGACGTCAGCAGCAGCGGGAAAGGGCCAGCAGGCGGCGGCGGCGGCGGCATGGTGGCAGTTCGGCAGGGCTGATAAGGCTGCCAGCAGTAGTGGGCAGGGCGGCAGGCAGAAGAGCAGCAGCAGCGCGGTCAGCAGGGGGCGTTCGCGACCAGTGGGGCCCCCACCCACCCCCCAGAGTCCTGAGGATGACGCACGCATACAAAGCCGCACGCTGTACTCGATGTCCCCGCCGGGGCTCCCCTCGCGCGCCGCAGCATCGCCATCATCCCGCCTCCCGCCCTCCTCGGGCCTGAGGAGGCAGCAGTCCGCCGCTGCCGCGCTGGCCTCTGCTGGTCCTCGTGCGCCCTGTGCTGACTCATCCCGTGCTTTAGCGATGGCTCATAGGCACACTAAGAGGCAGGTTGACTCGGCTGCAGGCAAGGAGAGCATTGGAGCAAAGGAGAGCATTGGAGCAAAGGAGAGCATTGGAGCAAAGGAGAGCATTGGAGCAAAGGAGAGCATTGGAGCAAAGGAGAGCATTGGAGCAAAGGAGAGCATTGGAGCAAAGGAGAGCAGGCGAATGGTGGTGGTTTACCACAAGAGCAGCAGCACTGGCAGCAGCGAGGAGGGAGGCACCAGTGGCAACGTGTCGGGCATTCAGAAAGGCAGTGCTGGTGGTCAGCCCAAGCGCATAGCCCATAGCGTGACCTACCACCCTGGAGGCAACGCACCGACAAGCCTAGTCACGGCTGGCTGCAGTAACAACAGCAACAACAGCACCCACTGCCGCACCTCACCCTCCTCCTCCACCACTCGCCCCTCTGCCCCGCTCCCTTTGTCACTTCCTCCCGCGTCCCTCGTCCCTCTCCCTTCGCCCCCGTCCCTCGTCCCTCGCCCCTTGCTCTCGCTCTCTTTCTCAGCTTCGGCTTCAGCCTCGGCCAAGCCTAGGCCTCTGAGTCGTGCCAACTCCGCTGCCCCTGCGCTCCTGCACCCACAGCCCATTTTCCTGGCCGGTGGGAAGCGATTCAGCACCCGCTGCTGCTGCCGCCGCTGCTGCCGCCGCCGCTGCGGTTGCTGCAAACGGCGGTGGTGCTAGTGCTGCTGCTGCTGCAGCGGCTGCTAATGGTGCTGGCGTTGTCGCTTCTGCCAATAATGGTGGTGGTGGTTCTGCTGCTGCTGCGACTGGGAAAGCAAGAGCGGGAAGAGCAGCAGAGGCTGCAGGGATAGCAGGAGGGCAGGCAGAAATGGGCCTCAAAGCGAGCGCAGTGGTATACCACCCGCCCTTCAGCAGCTACCGGCACCAGGCTGACGTGGCAGCCCAGGAGGAGGAGGCGAGCCTGAGGGAGCTGGAGCAGCAGCTGGAGAGGGAGAGGAGGAGGAGGGAGGAGGAAGAGGAGGAGATGTTGGCAGAGGCTGGTGAGAGGGGAGTGAGGGAGGTGCGAGTGAGGGAGGGCGAGTGGGAGGAGGGGGGTGCTTGGATGGTGAAAATGCCTGGAAGGGGGGAGTCGAGGAGACTGGAGGAGCTATGTGAGAAAGCGGTTGGGATGGGTGCTGGTGGGGTGGGGATGGGATTGGATGGGGTGGAGATGTGCTTGGAGTTGGAAAGAGGGGTGGTGAGCATTGGGCCTAGTGTGGGGGGTAGAGGAGGGATGGGAAGGAGCTTGAGCATGGGCATGGGGTTGAGTCCAGAAGCGATGTCAGATGCAAGAGGGAGAGAGCGGATGGGGGCGATGCTGGGAGGGAGAGAGCACAGAGTCACATCACCAGCACCTGTACCTCCTCCCATGCGACGGTCCCGCACAGACACAAGGCAGGAGAGGCGGGCGAGGGAGCAGCGGGAGCCTAGGGAGGAGAGGGAGGGGAGGGAACTGAGGAGTGCATGTGCGAAACATGATGCGGGATTGGTTTCCGTGCCACCTCCCATGCGACGCTCACGGACTGACACGAGGCAGGAGAGGGGGATGAGGGCACGGCAGCAGGCAGTGACGCCAGCAGTGAGTGGGGGCGGCAGAAGGAGCGAGGGGATCAGCGAAGGTGGAGCAGGAAGCGGGCGGGTGTTGCGGCGAGGCAAGACTCAGCCGAGCAGGCGCTTGGAACAACGGGAGGGGGTGGGCCGGCGGCGCAGAGAGGGAGACCTGCTCATCCGCACACACACGCTGTGAGTACTGTGGGTAAAGGGCAGAGGGCAGAGGGCAGAGGGCAGAGGGCAGGGGGCAGGGGGCAGTGGGCAGAGGGCAGAGGGCAGAGGGCAGAGGGCAGAGGGCAGAGGGCAGAGGGCAGAGGGCGGAGGGCGGAGGGCGGAGGGCGGAGGGCAGAGGGCAGAGGGCAGAGGGCAGAGGGCAGAGGGCAGGGGGCAGGGGGCAGTGGATAGTGGGCATGAGGCAGAGGGCTTTGGCAGTGAGAAGGGGGGGAGGGGGTGCCCCTGCTCATCCGCAGGCATGCTTTGTGAGTCTCATGGGTGGTGGGCAGGGGTGGTTGTGAACGTGTCTAGTGGCAAGCCACTCAAGCCTGTGTGGCAGCAGCTGTGTGCTCTGCTGCTGTGTGTTCTGCTGCTGTGGTCTCTGCTGCTGTGGTCTCATCCCTTCTTCGCTGCTCACTCTTTTGCCTGTCCCTTGCACTGCTGCTGCTGATGGTGCTGCTGCTGCTGCTGCCGCTGCTGCTGTGTGTGTGCAGAGGGCAAGACGCGGAGATTCTGGTGCTAGACAACTGACAGTGGCGGTGGGCACAACACAACGGCATAACATGTGACGGCAACTGATAAGGAAGACTGCAACCTGCAACGATGATCACAAACCGACAGGGATGGCACTGCCATCCTGGGTTGCGTATGGGGCAAACCTCTTGCCACACAGCTTGGCATCGTACAGTGGGTTGCTTGCAATGCAAGGAGTTGCTGGCAGGCACTCCTTTGCAGACTCGCGGCTCCCGCTCCTGTCACTCACCTGTCACTCAATCGACGCCGGAGTGTTTCTGTCCAATGACCACCCACCGCCATGGTCTGAAGGATATTGGCTCATATAGGTTACATGTGCAATTGAACGAGCGAGTGAAGGTTGCACTAAGGAAGCAAAACGAGTACAAAGGATGAGCGAAGTGTCAAAGTACTAATTAGTTAGGTACTTAGGTTTAGGAGGCTTAGGAAGGAGAATCATAGCGAGAGTAGCGAGAGGGAGGGAATTGGCCAAAAGAGGGCTTCAATAAAGGCATAGCATACAAGATATAGGAAATGGGAAGGCAAAAGGGTGCACCACCAGCAGTTGTTTCTAATAACTAACTAATACACTAGCAAGCTGTAGGCAGTTATACAGGAAATGCAAATATACAATTCAACACACCCCCGTAACTGCCTACGGCTATAGCTAGTGGTGTCTGGCACCAGGTCGCCTGGAGAGCGGTTGCTTGTAGCTGGGATATGCACAGAAACAGCGGTGGCTGACCGGCAGCACCTGTGAACGCCAGAACGGAGGGCGGAGGGCTAATTTGGAGGGCGTAGGCTGCCGGTGTTACACACCAACGGTTGGATAGGAGGAGGAAGCATGGCGGAGGGCTAATTTGGAGGGCGTAGGTGTCAGAATACTAGCGTGAGAATGGTGCATTGAAAGAAACAGTTGGGTACAAGTAGCTAACCCTACTGGGGTTGTACCCTATATTGGCTACCCCACTACAGCCTACCAACATATAACACATTACAACTTAACACACCCCCATAGGCAAAGTGGGGAGAACAAAGGGTCACAAGACCAGTCCAGCAAAGCAAAACAAGCCCAGGGTGGATCACAACGTCACCACACTCCGAGCACAAGCAAAGGCCACAAGGCCAGTTCACATGCAGTGCTAGATATAGAACAAGACAAGCAACAAGAAATATATAAAGTACAGTACAAAGAAAGTCAAGCAGTAAGCAAGTGAGGGAATGTGGACACAAGGCCTAAAGAAGTACAGTGCCGCTGATGATCACTAGGCCTTGGTGAAGATATCAGCAGTGTTGGCCTTCGAGTCCACGTACACAAGCCGAAGCTGACCGCGCTGCTGCAGCTCTCGAGCAAGAAAGTAGCGAAGAGCAATGTGCTTCGTCCTGTGCTCCAGTCTGTGCTCCTGACACAAGGCAAGGGCCGCCTTGTTGTCGCCGTACAGAACTGGAGGAGAACTAGGCCGCTCTCCCAAGTCAGTCAGCAGGTAGGTGAGCAAGCGTAACTCCTGTGCAGCCATGGCCGTGGCGTAGATCTCAGCCTCACAACTAGAGCTGAGAACAGAAGAAGAGCGGGTGGACCGCCACGAGACAGAACCAGAGCCAAGGCTGAAGGTGTAACCCTGCGACGACCGCTGCGTAGCCAGGTCGTCAACCCAAGAAGCGTCCGAGTGACCAGTGAGGACAACTCTGTCGCGTCCTCCAAGCACCAGCCCCATGCCTGATGTACTGCACAAGTAACGCAGCACCCTCTTAGCAGCCTCCTAGTGCTCTCGCCTGTGTCTCCCAGGCGCAACGTAACGAGCAAGGATGCTAAGAGGGTACGCGAGGTCAGGTCGCGTGCAAGTCATCAGGTACATGAGGCAGCCTACAAGCTCTGGGTACGGGCCACTCGGCTCTACGGACTCGTCCGAAGGTGGAGCTGAGAGCGAGTGGCTGGTAGCCAGAGGTGTGGCCTGTGGTGAGGAGAACTAGAAGCCGAAGCGCTGAAGGACCTGCTGCACCATGTGTGACTGAGTCAGGGTAATGGTGCGGCGTGCTCTGTCCCGGGTGATCTGCAAGCCAAGGTAGCTACGCAGCTCTCCCAGGTCAGTGCAGGTGTGTCTCTTCTGCAGCTCCGACTTCACACGAGCGAGTGCCTCAGTGTCAGCAGTAGCAAAGACCAAGTCGTCGACGTACACGAGGATGTAGAACGGCGGCAGCGACGTGTCTGTGCGCAGGAACAGTGACGGGTCAGCAGTGGAAGGAGCAAACCCAAGGGCCGCAAGTGTAGTCCTCAGTGTGTCGTGCCACTCGCGCGGCGCCTGGCGGAGACCGTAGACTGGCCGCCGGAGGCTCCACTGGGTACCAGGAGGGAACGACCCAGTGAAGCCAGGAGGGCGGCGCAGCCAGATCTCCTCGTGGAGGCTGCCCTGCAAGAAAGCTGTGCTGAAGTCAAGAGAGTGAAGCTCATAGTCACGCTGAGCAGCAACGTGCAGCAACACCCGAAGAGTGGTCATCTTCGGGGTGGGGGAGAAGGTCTGAAAGAAGTCAACCCCCTGACGCTGACTGAAGCCTCTAGCAACGTAACGAGCCTTGAAGACAGGTGGAGAACCTGGCGGCCGCTTCACCCTGAAAATCCACATGCCATCGACGATGTTCGCCCCAGGAGGGGGAACCTTGTCGACGTAGGTGCCTGTGGATTTCCAGGATGCCATCTCTGCGTCCATGGCTGTCTGCCACTGAGAGGAGTAGGGACCCGAGATCGCCTCTGCGTAAGAGCGCGGAGTGGGGATGTCTAGTGCATCCGGGTCTCCCTCAGGGGCAAGCAACCAGGCCACGAGATGAGGTACAGCAGCCGCAAGAGAGTCAAAGTCCTCCTGCCTGTCCTCAAGGACGTCCGTGCCAAGAGCACACTCACCCCCGACGGACGGAGGACAGACAGACTCAGACTCAGCAACAAGACTGGCGGCGTAGTCTAGACGACAGGCAGCAGCAAAGTCGACAAGCTCAGCGACCAGGGCAGACGCAGCAGCAGACTCAAACGACGGGTCAGTGACAACAGTGGCGAGAAGACGCGTAACAGTAGGGTGGGCAGCACGAACACTGTCAGACTCAGGGTCGGGAACGTCAGGAAGAGAAGACGCAGGAGGAGACGGTAGGGGGACACGCTGTGGACCAGTGGAAGGACGAAGGGCCATAATGTGCGTGCCAGGAACAGGAGGAGGACGCGGACGCGCGACACGACGACCAGTGGGACCAGTGCGCGCAGTGCGAGCAGTGCGAGCAGCGCGAACAGGCGAGGCAGGACGAGACGCAGGCTCGCGACGCTCCGTAAGCGAGTCCGGCTGCGCAGTGTAAGGCACAGGAGCAGGGAGGGGGGAGCCAGGCTGGAGGGGAAGGCCAGTGGAAGACGGGAGGGAAAGAACCTGGCGAAGTACCGTGTCAGGCGGTGGCAAAGCCGACGGCGACGGCGGAGCGAAGAACAGTCGCGACGGCGGAGCTCCGCCAGTACCTCCAGCACCCGCAGCACCAGAAGCACCAGCACCAGTGCCCCCCGCCGCAGCACCCCCAGAGCCGGCGACGTCAGCACCAGAGGCCCCAGCAGCGGCAGACCTCCCCTCGCCAGCACCTCCAGAACCAGCAGGACCAACACCTCCAGGACCGTCAGCTCCAGTGTCGTCAGCTCCAGCAGCTCCAGCACCTCCAGGAAGAGCACCCCCAGGGCCGGCAGCTCCAACTCCGCTCGTACCACCAGCTTTAGAGTCCCCAGCTCCAGCAGCTCCAGCCTCAGTGCTCCCAGAACAACCAGCCCCAGCAGCTCTAGTACCTCCAGTACGAGCACCTCCAGGACGAGCAGCTCCAGAACCTCCAACTCCAGCAGGGCCACGAGGACGGCAAAAGCGCCGGACGTACCAGTCACGAAGCTGCTGCTGAGTGAGAGGCGGATCAGCACCCCGAACCGGAGCACCCCCAGACGCAGCAACCCCAGGCTCCGTAGGCTCAGTCGCAGCACCCCCAGGCTCAGTACCCTCAGGCGCAGCACCCCCAGGCTCAGCACCCCCAGACTCGGCACCCCCAGGCTCAGTACACCCAGGCCCAGCACTCCCAGTCTCAGCACCCGCAGGCTCAGCACCCCCAGGCTCCGTACCCCCAGGCTCAGCACCCCCAGACGCAGTACCCCCAGGCTCAGCACCCCCAGGCTCCGTACGCTCAGGCACCGTACCCTCAGCTCCAGCACCCTCAGTCCCAGCACCCCCAGGCCCAGCACCCCCAGGCTCAGCACCCCCAGCAGCACCACCCGCAGCAGCACCTGAGTCACCTGTGACCTCGACAGGCTCAGCAACGGGAGGAGGGTCTACCTGAGAGACACCTGAAGGAGCAGGACCCTGAGGGGGAAGGGGGTCTACCGGAGGGGGACCAGGAGCGAGGAAAAGCGGCGGGGGAGGGAGGGGGGCAGTGCGGTAGGGGAAGAGACGGTAAAAAGGGACCGACTCGTCAAAGGTGACGTCCTGAGAGGCGAAGACCCGGCGCGAGGTGGGGTGGTAAAACTGCCAGCCAGGCGCGTCAGGGACAAAGCCAAGGAAGACACAGGGAAGCGTGCGGGAGGAGAGCTTGTCCGCGGACGTATCGCGGACAAGGGCACGAGCACCCCACACCCGGAAGCGCGACGCATCGCCAACCTCCCCCGTCCAACGCAGTGTGGGCGAGGTCTCCGGCAAGGAGACACGGGGCCAGAGGTTGAGCTGATGCACGGCGTACCGGACAGCAAACGGCCACAGAAAATGGGGAGCCGCCGCATGGACCAAGGAGGTACGAGCGACCTCCATGACCAGGCCAATGCGGCGCTCAGCAACCCCATTCTGCTGTGGGGAGTCCGGAAGCGTGAAGGTCTGCTCGATGCCCTCCGCCTGACAGAAGGTCCTCAAGAGGTCGGAGGAGAACTCACCACCTCGGTCAGAGTGCAGACGCAGGACAGGAAGATCCGTCCGGAAACGGCGGCGGAGCTGGAGACGAACTGTGCGGATCCAAGGGATCAGAACAGCAGGGACCTCACCCTTGGTGCGCAAGGGGAAGACCGTGGTGTAGCGCGAGTAGTCGTCGACAACCAGCAAAAAGTACCGCTCACCGCCCTGGCCACGAACGCGGGCTGGGCCCCACACGTCCAGGTGGAGGGTCTGCAGAGGAGCCTCTGTCGGGGGGAACGAGGAGGAGTGAGGAGCGGCGCGCTGCCGCCCCTCGACGCAAGGAAGGCAAGGCGGCGCAGGCGAGGCAGGGAGGGGAGGGAGGGACCGGGGAAGACCGGACACAAGGTGGCGACGGTGCATGCCACGGAGGCGTGGCAAGGAGGGGTGACCCAGGCGGTGGTGCCAGAGAAGAGTCTGGTGCGACAGGGAACGACACTCACAGGCGTGGGCTACCAGACCTGACGCAGACACCTGACCGACAGCAGCGACCTGAGGAGACGCAGTGGTCAGTGTGTAGAGACTCGACCCCGGCTGACGGGTAAACGTAGCCAGGTGACGGCCGGTCCTGGAGCACGTGAGGATCGCCACACGCTGTCCTCCAGGGGTAAAGGTGTCAACCCACTGATCCTGGATGACAGCGTTGCTCACCAGGTTCGTCGAGAACGAGGGGAGGTGGAAACCCGACAACGAGCCAGACGGAACCGCCGGACACGGGAGCACAGTGGTGGACCGTGCCAGGACTGGGCCCCCCGAGGGGTCAGCCAAGGAGACTGGGACCGGTGCAGGAAGCGGTGTGAGCTCAGTACTGTCACGAAAGAAACAGCGGGAAGCACCTGAGTCAAGGGTGAAGGTGTGACAGGCCTCAGCCGGTGCAGTACCTGAGAGAGCAGTCTCTGTGGGTGCTGTACCTGAGAGAGCAGACTCACAAGCAGCAGGGACAGTACTGGAGGGAGCAGCCACAGAGGGGACCGTACCAGAGAGAGCAGACTCACTAGTACCTAGGGCAGCGGGCTCTATACCTGGGTCAGGCGGCACACACAAGTAACAGTCTCCCTCGGCACTAACAGTCAATGCATACATGGCAGCAATAATAGCATCATAGTCAAGAGCAAAGATATCAACACCAGCCCTCATCAGCTCCGCCCAGCGGGGGCGCTCAACATCCTCGCCGATCTCCTCACGCCAAGCGTCGTCAAGGCGGGAGAAGCAGCGGTACGGGGTGTGGAACCTCCCACACGTCTGTCCCTTGCGGTCACCTGTGCGAATGACATAGGAACAGCGGCCACTGCCCCCCGACGTCCCACGCTGAGCAAGCCACTCACGAAGCTGCTGGGTCGACTGGGGACGCTGCTGCTGCTGGGAGCTCTGGCCCGAGCCAGTGCCTCCACTCCGACCTCCGCCGCCACCACTACCTCCGCTCCGACCGCCACCGCCGCCACCGCCACCGCCGCCACCGCCACCGCCGCCGCCGCCACCACCGCCACCGCTCCCTCCGCCGCCCCCGCCTCCGCTGCCGACCCCACTCCCACCAGCACTCCCGCCACCGCTCCCTCCAGCACCGCCTCCCCCCCCACCTCCCCCACCTCCTCCCCCCCCAGCGCCACCCCCGCCACCCTTGCCCCCCTTGCCCTTGCCGGTGCGGCGCCTCCCACCAGGAGCAGAAGCAGCGCCAGCAGACTCAGCACCAAGGAAGTCAACAGCAGCAGCAGTAGCGTAGGAGGGAGCGAGGGGAGAGGGAGAACACCCCTCAAAGATGGGGGTGCGAGGAGCGCCACGAGCAGCACCTACAGCTACAATGCTCTTCTCGGCTGCTAGCAGCTTCTCCTCTAGGAGGGCGACTGTGAGCTCAGTGGGACAGCGAGCAAGGAAGTAGTCTCGAACTGAGCTGAGGGTGTCAGGGAGACGGGTGACTATGAAATGGAGCGTCCAGTATGTTAAACTGTATTATGCTTGTAGGCTGTAGTGGGGTAGCCAATATGGGGTACAACCCCAACTAGGGTTTCATATTTGTACCCAAACTTCTGCTAGTTCAATCATTCTTGCCTAGTGATTCTGACATGGTATCAGAGCAGGAGGTCCCTAGGACCTACCGACCGTTTTTTTTTTAGGGCCCACCACCGCTCGCATGCGGTTACCACGCTACCCCGTGCCCTAGCCTCGTAGCGCCCTCGTGCGCCCACGTTAGCGCCCTCGCGCGCCCCTCGTTAGCGCCCTCGCGCGCACCCTCGTTAGCGCCCTCGCGCGCCCCTTCGTTAGCGCCCTCGCGCGCCCCTTCGTTAGCGCCCTCGCGCGCCCCTTGCTAGCGCCCTCGCGCGCCCCTCACTAGCGCCCTCGCGCGCCCCTCGCCGAGCCGCCCGCTCGCAGCCCGCCCGCCCGCTCGCTGCCCGCTTCGCGGCCCGCTCACTACGCAGCCCGCCCGCCCGCTCGCTGCCCGCTTCGCGGCCCGCTCGCTCGCTGCCCGCTTCGCGGCCCGCCCGCTTCGCAGCCCGCTCGCTCGCTGCCCGCTTCGCGGCCCGCTCACTACGCAGCCCGCCCGCCCGCTCGCTGCCCGCTTCGCGGCCCGCCCGCTTCGCAGCCCGCTCGCTCGCTGCCCGCTTCGCGGCCCGCCCGCTTCGCAGCCCGCTCGCTCGCTGCCCGCTTCGCGGCCCGCCACTTCGCAGCCCGCCCGCCCGCTCGCTGCCCACTTCGCGGCCCGCCCGCATCGCAGCCCGCTCGCCCCGCTGCCCGCTTCGCAGCCCGCCCGCCCGCCCGCTGCCCGCTTTGCGGCCCGCCCGCCGCGCAACGTCGCCCGCCCGCCGTGCTGCCCGCTTGCAGCGCCGCCTGCCCGCCGCGCTGCCCGCTTCCCGGCCCGTCCGCCGCGCTGCCCGCTCGCAGCGTCGCCCTCCCGTCGCACTGACCGCTTGCAGCGCCGCCTGCCCGTAGCGCCAGCCTCGCCCGCTGCTCTCTATCCGTGCACAGTCGCCTTCCCCTGCTGCGGCAGCTTGCGTTACTCTGTCACACTGTCGCTATGGCTTCCATTCGCGTGCTGTCGTTCGATGCTGAGGGCCGCCCTGTGCGTTTCACCGCTTGGCTAGATGACCTGCAGCTGTTCCTCCTGAGCGATAGCAAGGAGCATGTGTCGCTCTATGACTACGCGTCTGGTGCTGCGCCTGCCCCTCCTGCCACAGCTGAGCTTAGTGTTCGTTCCCACTGGCAGACTCGTGACGCAGCTGCTCGCCTAGCCATTCGCAGTCACCTGCCGTTAGCTGAGCTAGAGCATTTTGGCGACTGCAAATCCGCTAAGGCCCTGTACGACGCTGTCGTCGCTCGCTACTCCTCGCCTGCCACAGCCGAGCTTAGCCGCCTCATGCTGCCGTACCTGTTCCCCGATCTGTCCACCTTTACTACAGTCGCCGATCTTATCACCCACCTTCGCACTAGTGATGCTCGCCTGCGTGCCGCCCTTCCCACCGAGTTCTGCGCTAAGAACCCCCCTCCACTGTACTGGACACTCCACTTTATAGTCACTCGTCTCCCTGACACCCTCCGCTCAGTTCGAGACCACTTCCTTGCTCGCTGTCCCACTGAGCTCACAGTCGCCCTCCTAGAGGAGCACCTGCTCGCGGCCGAAAAGAGCATTGTAGCTGTCGGTGCTGCTCGTGGCGCTCCTCGCACCCCCATCTTTGAGGGGTGTTCTCCCTCTCCCCTCGCTCCCTCCTACGCTGCTGCTGCTGCTGTTGACTTCCTTGGTGCTGAGTCTGTTGGCGCTGCTTCTGCTCCTGGTGGGAGGCGCCGCACCGGCAAGGGCAAGGGGGGCAAGGGTGGTGGTGGTGGCGCTGGGGGAGGAGGTGGGGGAGGTGGGGGGGGAGGCGGTGCTGGAGGGAGCGGTGGCGGGAGCGCTGGTGGGAGTGGGGTCGGGGGTGGAGACGGGGGCGGCGGAGGAAGCAGTGGCAGTAGTGGCGGCGGCGGCAGTGGCGGCGGTGGCGGTGGTGGCGGTGGTGGCGGTACCGGTCGGAGCGGTGGTAGTGGTGGCGGCGGAGGTCGGAGTGGAGGCACTGGCTCGGGCCAGAGCTCCCAGCAGCAGCAGCAGCGTCCCCAGACGACCCAGCAGCTTCGTGAGTGGCTTGCTCAGCGTGGGACGTCGGGGGCCAGTGCCCGCTGTTCTTATGTCATTCGCACAGGTGACCGCAAGGGACAGACGTGTGGGAGGTTCCACACCCCGTACCGCTGCTTCTCCCGCCTTGACGACGCTTGGCGTGAGGAGATGGGTGCGGATGTTGAGCGCCCCCGCTGGGCTGAGCTCATGAGGGCTGGTGTTGATGTCTTTGCTCTTGACTATGATGCTATTATTGCTGCCATGTATGCATTGACTGTTAGTGCCGAGGGAGACTGTTACTTGTGTGTGCCGCCTGACCCAGGTATAGAGCCCGCTGCCCTGGGTACTAGTGAGTCTGCTCTCTCTGGTATGGTGCCCCCTGTACTTGCTCCCTCTAGTGCTGTCCCGGCTGGTTTCGAGTCTGCTCTCTCAGGTACAGCACCCACACAGACTGCTCCCTCAGGTACCGCACCGGCTGAGGCCTGTCACACCTTCACCCTTGACTCAGGTGCTTCCCGTTGCTTCTTTCGTGACAGTACTGAGCTCACACCGCTTCCTGCACCGGTCCCAGTCTCCTTGGCTGACCCCTCTGGGGGCCCAGTCCTTGCCCAGTCCACTACTGTCCTCCCTTGTCCGGCGGTTCCGTCTGGCTCGTTGTCGGGTTTCCACCTCCCCTCGTTCTCGACGAACCTGGTGAGCAACGCTGTCCTCCAGGATCAGTGGGTTGACACCTTTACCCCTGGCGGACAGCGTGTGGCGATCTGCACGTGCTCCAGGACTGGCCGTCACCTGGCTACGTTCACCCGTCGGCCGGGGTCGAGTCTCTACACACTGACCACTGCGTCTCCCCAGGTAGCTGCTGTCGGTCAGGTGTCTGCGTCAGGTCTGGTGGCCCACGCCTGTGAGTGTCGTTCCCTGTCGCACCAGACTCTTCTCTGGCACCACCGCCTGGGTCACCCCTCCTTGCCACGCCTTCGTGGCATGCACCGTCGCCTCCTTGTGTCTGGTCTTCCCAGGTCCCTCCCTCCCCTCCCTGCCTCGCCTGCGCCGCCTTGCCTTCCTTGCGTCGAGGGGCGGCAGCGCGCCGCTCCTCACTCCTCCTCGTTCCCCCCGACAGAGGCTCCTCTGGAGACCCTCCACCTGGACGTGTGGGGCCCAGCCCGCGTTCGTGGTCAGGGCGGTGAGCGGTACTTTCTGCTGGTTGTCGACGACTACTCGCGTTACACCACGGTCTTCCCCTTGCGCACCAAGGGTGAGGTCCCTGCTGTTCTGATCCCTTGGATCCGCACGGTTCGTCTCCAGCTCCGCCGCCGTTTCCGGACGGATCTTCCTGTCCTGCGTCTGCACTCTGACAGAGGTGGTGAGTTTTCCTCCGATCTCCTGAGGACCTTCTGTCAGGCAGAGGGCATCGAGCAGACCTTCACGCTTCCGGACTCCCCACAGCAGAATGGGGTTGCTGAGCGCCGCATTGGCCTGGTCATGGAGATCGCTCGTACCTCCTTGGTCCACGCGGCGGCTCCCCATTTTCTGTGGCCGTTTGCTGTCCGGTACGCCGCGCATCAGCTCAACCTCTGGCCCCGTGTCTCCTTGCCGGAGACCTCGCCCACACTGCGTTGGACGGGGGAGGTTGGCGATGCGTCGCGCTTCCGGGTGTGGGGTGCTCGTGCCCTTGTCCGCGATACGTCCGCGGACAAGCTCTCCTCCCGCACGCTTCCCTGTGTCTTCCTTGGCTTTGTCCCTGACGCGCCTGGCTGGCAGTTTTACCACCCCACCTCGCGCCGGGTCTTCGCCTCTCAGGATGTCACCTTTGACGAGTCGGTCCCTTTTTACCGTCTCTTCCCCTACCGCACTGCCCCCCTCCCTCCCCCGCCGCTTTTCCTTGCTCCTGGTCCCCCTCCGGTAGACCCCCTTCCCCCTCAGGGTCCTGCTCCTTCAGGTGTCTCTCAGGTAGACCCTCCTCCCGTCGCTGAGCCTGTCGAGGTCACAGGTGACTCAGGTGCTGCTGCGGGTGGTGCTGCTGGGAGTACTGAGCCTGGGGGTGCTGGGCCTGGGGGTGCTGGGGCTGCAGGTGCTGGGACTGAGGGTGCTGGAGCTGAGGGTACGGTGCCTGAGAGTACGGAGCCTGGGGGTGCTGCGCCTGGGGGTGCTGAGCCTGCGGGTGCGGGGCCTGGGAGTGCTGGGACTACGGGTGCTGGAGCTGAGGGTACTGTGCCTGAGAGTTTGCCGCCTGGGGGTGCTGAGCCTGGGGGTGCTGCGACTGGGGGTGCTGAGCCTGCGGGTACTGAGCCTGCGGGTACTGAGCCTGGGGGTGCTGCTACTGAGCCTACGGAGCCTCGGGTTACTGCGTCTGGGGGTGCTCCGGTTCGGGGTGCTGAGCAGTCTCTCACACCGCAGCAGCTTCGCGACTGGTACGTCCGACGCTTTCGCCGTCCTAGTGGCTCGACTGGAGTTTGGGGTGCTGGAGCTGCTCGTCCTGGGGGTGCTCGTACTGGGGGTACTGGAGCTGCTGGAGCTGGGGACTCTGGCGCTGGCGGTGCTAGCGGAGTTGGAGCTGCCGACTCTGGGGGTGGCGCGGCTGCTGGTGCTGCGGACCCACCTGGTGGAGCTGCTGCTGGTGCTGAGGAGTCGGACGGTGGAGCTGCTGCTGGAGCTGGGGACCCGGCCGGTGGAGCTGCTGCTGGTGCTGTGGACCCGGCCGCTGGAGTCCCTTCTGCTTCTGGAGACGCTGCGCGGCCGCGACCGTACTTCGTACCGCTCCTTCAGCAGGTTCTTGGGCAGGCTCCTCCTCCGTGTCCTCCTCCCTCCGTAGAGTGTCCTCCGCCTGTCCAGCCGCAGTCACAGTTACCGCCTGCCTCGCCTCTCCCTGCTCCCTCTCCTTATACTGGTCCCACAGGAGGTCTTACAGAGCGTCGTGAGCCTGAGTCTCGTCCTGCGTCGCCTGTTCGTCCTGCTCGCACTGGTAGTCGTGTCCGTCGTGAGCGTCCTCCTCCTGTCCCAGGCACTCACTACATGACTCTGCGTCCCTCTACTGCTCCTCGGCGTGTCCCTCTACCGTCTCCTCCTGCGTCCTCTTTGCCTGCCGTTCCGGACCCTGAGTCTGACCGGTATCGCGCTGAGCACCCTACAGTCACGCGTCTCCTTGCTACTGTTGTCACTGACCCCACCTTTGAGTCCTCGGCTGCGTCTGCTCTGGTCGCTGAGTTGGTTGACTTTGCTGCTGCCTGTCGTCTAGACTACGCTGCTAGCCTTGTCGCTGAGTCAGAGTCTGCGTCTGTCTGTCCTCCGTCCGTCGGGGGTGAGTGTGCTCTTGGCACGGACGTCCTTGAGGACAGGCAGGAGGACTTTGACTCTCTTGCGGCTGCTGTACCTCATCTCGTGGCCTGGTTGCTTGCCCCTGAGGGAGACCCGGATGCACTAGACATCCCCACTCCGCGCACTTACGCAGAGGCGATCTCGGGTCCCTACTCCTCTCAGTGGCAGACAGCCATGGACGCAGAGATGGCATCCTGGAAGTCCACAGGCACCTACGTCGACGAGGTTCCCCCTCCTGGGGCGAACATCGTCGATGGCATGTGGATTTTCAGGGTGAAGCGGCCGCCGGGTTCTCCGCCTGTCTTCAAGGCGCGTTACGTGGCTCGAGGCTTCAGTCAGCGTCAGGGGGTCGACTTCTTCCAGACCTTCTCCCCCACCCCGAAGATGACCACTCTTCGGGTTTTGCTGCACGTTGCTGCTCAGCGTGACTACGAGCTTCACTCTCTTGACTTCAGCACAGCGTTCCTGCAGGGCAGCCTGCACGAGGAGATCTGGCTGCGCCGCCCACCTGGCTTTACTGGGTCGTTTCCCCCTGGTACCCAGTGGAGTCTCCGCCGGCCAGTCTACGGTCTCCGCCAGGCGCCACGTGAGTGGCACGACACACTGAGGACTACTCTTGCGGCTCTTGGGTTCGCGCCGTCTACTGCTGACCCGTCGCTGTTTCTGCGCACTGACACGTCGCTGCCGCCGTTCTACATCCTCGTGTACGTCGACGACTTGGTCTTTGCTACTGCTGACACTGAGGCACTCGCTCGTGTGAAGTCGGAGCTGCAGAAGAGACACACCTGCACTGACCTGGGTGAACTGCGTAGCTACCTTGGCTTGCAGATCACCCGGGACAGAGCCCGTCGCACCATCACCCTGACTCAGTCACACATGGTGCAGCAGGTCCTTCAGCGCTTCGGCTTCCAGTTCTCCTCACCACAGGCCACACCTCTGGCTACCAGCCACTCACTCTCAGCTCCACCTTCGGACGAGTCCGTAGAGCCGAGTGGCCCGTACCCAGAGCTTGTAGGCTGCCTCATGTACCTGATGACTTGCACGCGACCTGACCTTGCGTACCCTCTTAGTATCCTTGCTCGTTACGTTGCGCCTGGGAGACACAGGCGAGAGCACTGGGAGGCTGCTAAGAGGGTGCTGCGGTACCTGTGCAGTACATCAGGCATGGGGCTGGTGCTTGGAGGACGCGACAGAGTTGTCCTCACTGGTCACTCGGACGCCTCTTGGGTGGACGACCTGGCTACGCAGCGGTCGTCACAGGGTTACACCTTCAGCCTTGGCTCTGGTTCTGTCTCGTGGCGGTCCACCCGCTCTTCCTCTGTTCTCGGCTCTAGTTGTGAGGCTGAGATCTACGCCACAGCCATGGCTGCACAGGAGTTACGCTGGCTCACCTACCTGCTGACTGACTTGGGAGAGCGGCCTAGTTCTCCGCCAGTTCTGTACGGTGACAACAAGGCGGCTCTTGCCTTGTGTCAGGAGCACAGACTGGAGCACAGGACGAAGCACATTGCTCTTCGCTACTTTCTTGCTCGAGAGCTTCAGCAGCGCGGTCAGCTTCGGCTTGTGTACGTGGACTCGAAGGCCAACACTGCTGATATCTTCACCAAGGCGCTCCCGCCTAGTGATCATCAGCGGCACTGTACTTCTTTAGGCCTTGTGTCCACGTTTCCTCACTTGCTCACTGCTTGACATTCCTTGTACTGTACTTTATATATATCTTGTTGCTTGCTTGCTAGGTTTTGATCACTGTGTTGCTTGTCTTGTACTATATCTAGCACTGCATGTGAACTGGCCTTGTGGCCTTTACTTGTGCTCGGAGTGTGGTGACATTGTGATCCACCCTGGGCTTTGCTTTGCTTTGCTGGACTGGTCTTGTGACCCTTTGTTCTCCCCCACTTTGCCTATGGGGGTGTGTTAAACTGTATTATGCTTGTAGGCTGTAGTGGGGTAGCCAATATGGGGTACAACCCCAACTAGGGTTTCATATTTGTACCCAAACTTCTGCTAGTTCAATCATTCTTGCCTAGTGATTCTGACACAGTACAGTGGAGGGGGGTTCTTAGCGCAGAACTCGGTGGGAAGGGCGGCACGCAGGCGAGCGTCACTAGTGCGAAGGTGGGTGATAAGATCGGCGACTGTAGCAAAGGTGGACAGCTCAGGGAACAGGTAAGGCAGCATGAGGCGGCTAAGCTCGGCTGTGGCAGGTGAGGAGTAGCGGGCAACGACAGCGTCGTATAGGGCCTTAGCGGTTTTGCAGTCGCCAAAATGCTCGAGCTCAGCTAACGGCAGGTGACTGCGAATGGCTAGGCGAGCAGCTGCGTCACGAGTCTGCCAGTGGGAACGAACACTAAGCTCAGCTGTGGCAGGAGGGGCAGGCGCAGCACCAGACGCGTAATCATAGAGCGACACATGCTCCTTGCTATCGCTCAGGAGGAACAGCTGCAGGTCATCTAGCCAAGTGGTGAACTGCACAGGGCGGCCCTCAGCATCGAACGAAAGCACGCGGATGGAAGCCATAGCGACAGTACGGCAGAGCAACGCAAGCTACCACAGCAGGGGCGGGCAATTGCGCACGGGCAGGGAGCAGCAGGCGGCGCTGCAAGCGGGCAGCGCGGCGGACGGGCGGCTCTGCAAGCGGGCAGCGCGGCAGGAAGGTGGCGCTGCAGGCGGGCAGCGCGACAGGCGGGCGACTCCGCAAGCGGGCAGCGCGGCGGGCGAGCGGGCAGCGCGACGGACGGCGCGGGGCACAGCGGGCGGCGCGCGGGGCTGCAAGGCAGCTCGACGGGCTGCGCGGGGCAGAGCGGGCGGCGCGCGGGGCTGCAGAGCCGAGCGACGAGCAGCGCGGGGCAGGGGGGCGGGTCGCGGGGCTGCGCAATAGATCGACGGGCGGCTCGGGGCACAGCGGGCGGTGCGCGGGGCTGCGAGGCAGCGCGACGGGCAGCGCGGGGCAGAGCGGGCGGCGCGACGGGCAAAGCAGGGGAGGCGCGCGGGGCTCTGGGCTGGCAGGACGCCGGTCGGCAGGGCGCACGAGGGCGCTACAAGGGCGCTACGAGGGCGCTACAAGGGCGCTACGAGGGCGCTAGGGCGCAACGAGGGCGCTACGAGGGTAGGGCGCGGGGGTAACGCGGTAACCGCAGCGTGCGGTGGTGGGCCCTAAAAAAAACGATCGGATGGTCCTAGGGACCACCTGCTCTGAATACCATATCAGAATACTAGCGTGAGAATGGTGCATTGAAAGAAACAGTTGGGTACAAGTAGCTAACCCTACTGGGGTTGTACCCTATATTGGCTACCCCACTACAGCCTACCAACATATAACACATTACAACTTAACAGTAGGCTGCCGGTGTTACACACCAACGGTTGGATAGGAGGAGGAAGCTGGTGGTGATGCACAGGAGGATAGCAGAGGAGAGGCGGCTCGAGGAGAGGAGAGGAGAGAAGGGGGGGGGGGCTGGAGCAGAGGAGAGAGGAGATGAGAGGAGAGGAGGCGGCTGGCGCGGCAGAAGCTCTCCCGCCACCCCCTCACCCCCTCCCCCCCCCCCCCCCCCACAGCGACAGGCGCTGCAGGGAGAGAGCAAGGAGCTGGTCACCCCCGCTGCCCCCTCATCCCCCTCCCCCCCATGCGCTGGCGCTGGCGGAAGTGCTGGCGCTGGGCGCTGGCGTCGCGCTGGCGCTGGCGCCCGTCGTCGGCGCTGGCGTCCGCGCTGGCGCTGGCGACCGCCATTGGCGGTGGGCGCTGGCGTCGGCGCTGGCGCTGGCCTCCGCCGTTGGCGCTGGCGCTGGCGTCCGCCGTCGGCGCTGGCGCTGGCGTCGTCGCTGGTCGCTGGCGCATTCGCGAACGCGCTGGCGGGTCGCTGGCGCTCGCCATGATGTCCGCCGCGACCGTCGCCCTGAGCGCCGCGAAGAGGCAGGCGAATTGAAGGCGACGGGGGGCAGCGCGACGGGTTTAGCATAAGCTCCGGAAACAGCAGCAGATTTCGCGCAAGCAGCATAGTGGGCCGCCATGGCAGAAGGCGGAGTTGGTGGGCCCATGTAGAATAGGTCCTAGAAAAGACCACGCTCTGATACCATGTCAAAGTACTAATTAGTTAGGTACTTAGGTTTAGGAGGCTTAGGAAGGAGAATCATAGCGAGAGTAGCGAGAGGGAGGGAATTGGCCAAAAGAGGGCTTCAATAAAGGCATAGCTGTTAAGTTTTGTTATATACCCTGCTTGCTGTGTGTTCTAGTGTAGCTACAGTGGTGGTGCACCAATGTGTTCACCTTTCTTTTGCTATATCTTGTAACCTTGCTGTAGTGAACCGCCCCCTTCCTGCTTCTCTCGCTCACGCTACCTCAAACCCTAAGGCTACTATTCTAACAATAGCATACAAGATATAGGAAATGGGAAGGCAAAAAGGTGCACCACCAGCAGTTGTTTCTAATAACTAACTAATACACTAGCAAGCTGTAGGCAGTTATACAGGATATGCAAATATACAATTCAACACGAAGGCATGAGCAAATTCAGCAGACGGTAACGCGGTGTGTGCGAGCTAGCTAGGGCTGTTGAGAATACTATGCATAGCTAGACTTAGAAGCCATGGCTTGAGCAACTAAGAACTAGGTTTTAGGGTTGAAGGGGAGTGTCAAGGGAGTTGAAGCAAGGAGAAGAGAGTTCACTATGGAAGATGAGAGTACAAATATGCAAAAGAGAGGGAGGTGCACCACCCAACTAAAGTTGGAACTACACTAGGTTTACACTACAGGCAGTTATAATATAATGCATGCAATTATATTCTGACACACCCCCTAACTGCCTGCAGTGAAGAACCATGTGCAGAACACCCATTGAAGTGGTGCACCCTGCAAGGACCAGCAGAAGAAGAGGCGAAGTGAGGAGGAGGAGGGACTGTGAGAGGAGTGGAGATAGGAGGCGATAGGTGAAGCCGCAGTCACACGGGCAACAGGAGCGGCGCGCACAGTGGCTACCGAGCGCACGAGGGCACCGGACTACGGGGGTAACAGGCTCCGCGGCTACGAGGAGCGGCAGGAGCAACAGACCCACAGGCGACTGGCGCAGCAGGCTCGCTGGGCTACCGAGAGCACGAGGGCTCCGGACTACAGGCGCTGCAGACAACACGACGGCGACCTCCGCTCACCCCCCCCCTAACAGTCCCACACCCCCCTCTCATACACTCCTGTGCTGCATTCCTAGCCCCACTCCCTCGACACCCCCCTAGCGCCTTGCCTTCGACTCCCACACATCCACCCCCCTCAGGGCCAGCTGCAGCAGTGGGAGACGGAGGAGAAGTAGCTGCAGATCGCTCACACCCGCAACCCCTAGACCACACCCGCCACCCCCATAGCCTCCCCCCCACGGCTGCACGAGGGCAGGGGCGGGTGAGGCAGGGGCGGCTGCACGAGGGCAGGCGCGGGTGAGGCAGGGGCGGCTGCACGAGGGCAGGCGCGGGTGAGGCAGGGGCGGCTGCACGAGGGCAGACGCGGGGGAGGCAGGGGCGGCTGCGCGAGATCCAGGGGCGGCGTCGCGGGGCTCAGAGGCGGCGTCGCGGGGTCGAGGGAGCGCCCAACGGGCGACGGGGGGGGACGACGCGCGGGTCCCCGGGGGCGTCGCGACGAACGTCGGAGGGGGGACGCGCGGGCCCCTGGGGGCGCCACGACGGGCGACGAAGAGGGGGGGGGGGGGGGGGGGGGGCGACGCGCGGGTCCCGTGGGGCGTCGTGACGGGGCAGAAAACCGCCACGCGCCCCGAGCGCGTGGCGGGAAGAAAAGAAAGAAAGAAAGAAAGAAAGAAAGAAAAAAAAAAAAAAAAAAAAAAAAAAAACAGACATCGCGCGCCACGGGGCGCGCGACAGAGAGTAGCGCAGCGGAAGCAAGCAGGCCCACAGGCCAGGAGCGGAAATCGCTCTGATATCATGTTGAGAATACTATGCATAGCTAGACTTAGAAGCCATGGCTTGAGCAACTAAGAACTAGGTTTTAGGGTTGAAGGGGAGTGTCAAGGGAGTTGAAGCAAGGAGAAGAGAGTTCACTATGGAAGATGAGAGTACAAATATGCAAAAGAGAGGGAGGTGCACCACCCAACTAAAGTTGGAACTACACTAGGTTTACACTACAGGCAGTTATAATATAATGCATGCAATTATATTCTGACAAGGGCAATGCTGGAAGCGAGGTTCCCCGATTCCCAAATGTAGGCCGATTCGGCAAAGTCCAGCAGTGCGTGGTTTGGTGGAAGTGACGTAAGAAGGTGGTGGAACATCGTTAGTAGCAATGGGCGAAGAACGGCTTCTTGTACGCGATGATGGGGTGCTCAGTAACGAATGTAGAAAAATTCCTTACAGCATTTAATAGCGATATAGCTGGAAAGTATATTGTGAGAAGGCAAGAAAATTAGAGTGCCACGTGACACTAGCAAATATGAGAAGATAAGGAAGAATTTGGGAAAGTGTGTAACATTGTGGGAATGTTTAATAACTTACCACAGAGTAAAGTTCTGTAACTTGAACATAGCAATAAACAATTGGACCGTTTTGAATCGCACATATAGGACACTTCTTAGGTCACTTACTAGGTCTACGCGATTCGACGCGCCGGCTCTTTGTGCCTGATGCTCCTATCCACATACTGTACCACGATTTGGAGTGAGGTGACGTGAGGGCATTGGTTTGGCAGGCGTGTTCTATCCCCTCCTCTCCCCCACTTTCCCCCACCGGCTCCCGCAGTGCACCGCACTGTGGTGAGCAGAGCTAGAAAGAATGAACATCGTGAGCCCCACCACTCGAGCTCTTACCTCGCCACCACTTGTTTGCCAAGCCGTGACCTCCCAAACTCTCCTTTTGTCAGACGATACGATTTTAAATCTGCACGCCGCCGCCTATCATGCGGCGTTTTCCCAGGCGTGCCGCCGCACGCCGCTGCAGTACTAACGCCGGAGCTTGCGTTCTCCTCCTCGCAGCCCTCACGCTCACTGTTGGCGCCGCTGCTTGCTCCCTTTCCAGCGCTGCGATTAGTAGTACTAATCGCCCACCGCCGCGGCGGCGAGATGTCCCACTGCGTCTGCCCAAACATCACCTGCTGTCTCGCGCTCGACCCAGCCGCGCGCGACGCTCTCTTTTAAAGCTCGCCGTTAGCGGCGGCGCTGCCGCGGCCGACGCGAGCGCTGAAATCGTTCTCGAAAACTCGCAATGTGAGTCGGGTTGTCCAGTTCAGAGGCTCTCAGCGGAGCTTCCTCTCGTGATATCATCCTCGCATTACAATGGGAGGAGTCGCCGCACTCAGAGCTCCACTTCTCATGAGCAGAGAGAGAAATTGCGTGCGCCCAGGCTGCCCGTCACACCCGCCGCCTTGCATGCGAATGTGCCGCCCGGCAGTGAAGCCGCCGTCCTTATCTGCGGTAAATGTGCTCCCATTTCCCCGTTGTGCCGTCAGTGAAGGCGCTGCTGCAGCTGAAGGCGGCGTGGGGCGTTTGGGAAAGCAACAGCAACGCCACCACTCTGTGTCCCCCCTCAGCCCCAATAGCATGAATCCGCTCCCATTTCCGCCCTGTACCGACAGTGAAGGCGCTGCTGCAGCTGAAGGCGGCGTGGGGCGTTTGGGAAGGCAACAGCAACGCCACCACTGAGTGCTCTGCATGGGATGGCGTCACCTGCAGCCCCAAAGGGCTCGTCGTTTCCCTGTGAGAATCATCGTCGCCACTCGCTCCTCGTTGCCCTATTTTTTTGCTCGGTGCTGTGCGTTTGACCTGTATTAACCTGTCCTGCATCTCGTTGCCGTGATTGTTCGGCTGTGGTCTATGGCATAGGGCGTTGTCTTGGTATCTATAGCCTAGGTCTCGAATCCAGCTAGCCACGTCTTTCGCCAGAAATTGTGGCTGAGCGAACAATGAATGAAAGGGTGTATGGTTGCAAGGCTGACATGTGGAGCGATAAATTCTAATGTGGTAACCGAACTCCGAGGTCCCTGAGAAGCCGACCCCCCCTGATCCAACGAGGACGTTTGACACTAAGTTGGAAAAAACGCGTATTGCGTTTTGTACGCTTTCGTATAAACGCTAGCGTATAAACGCAAGACGCTGGCCATGAGGGGTCTGGTACGCACATGAATACGCTTGCCCGGGCAGGAAAAATGTTTTTCCCGGGCAGATTTTTGGGGTAAGAGGTGGGGATGGATGGGGGGGTGATGTAACCCCAATCCCCTTTTTATTAACCTTCGTGCCGTTCTCGCCAACGCTATCGGCCGGCACTTTGAAGTGGCGGTGCACAACGTGCTTGCTGTCCATGCAGACCAAAGCCGTAACAGAAGAAAGAGGTCCCTCCAGCGGAACTACCAGGAGCCTCTGAGGGTGTAGAACGAGAACTTGTTGCTGTAGGAGTAGCAGCCATGGTGGCTGGGGAGAAGAGGTAGCTAGAATAGGAAGCAAGAGAATGAATATCGAGTGAACAAATGCCACTCTTTATGCCTGGGAGATTGGGTTGGGTTGAGCTGCCTACCAGTAAAGTAGTGGTTGAAGGGGGTGGTGGAATGCTGTGGTTTCAAGGGGTGTGAAAGGGTGGAGGGGTGGGGTTGAGGAGGTTTGGAGCTCGATATTCAAAATTCGAGTTCAGTTCGCAGCATCTGCGGCTCGAAATAGAGATCGCCACGTCGCGAGCTTCAGATTGAAATTTGGTTTTTTTTTTTTTTTTTTTTTTTTTTTTTTTTTTTTTCGGTCTGCCTGAAATTCAACTCGGCGAATTTTCAATTTATACGCAGCGTACGAATTCGTTAAGAGTATAAACGCAAAACGCAAAAGCAAAGTAGCGTATATTCCAACTTAGGTTTGACACCAGGCGCAGCACGGGTATAATTCCTGCGTACTTACACAAAGGGGTTACAAGGGGGGACTGTTGCGGCGCTGAAAATCCCTCGTTTTGGCCAACCTAGTCTAAGGCATTGGGCGATTCTATGCCCCGTCAGTACTCCGTCGTTACTCCTCATTGGTCCTCTGACCTCTCCTTTCCCCCACAGTGTAGTATCACTGTATCGCCCTTCCGCTGTCTGCTCATCTTGCAATGATCGTGTTGGATCTTGTGTGTGTTTGTGGGAGCATTGCAATCCGGACAAGGGGGGGGGGGGAGGGGGGGTGGGGTTGAAGGATGTGGGTGATGGGATGGGGGAGGACTGGATATTTGGGGAAGGGAACTGGGGTGGGAGCTGGTATTGCGTGCATGCATTCGTGAATTGGCAGGGATGCAAAACTAATGGGGCCTTATGTGGATTCCCCCATACTACCTGCCGCCATCACCGGTCTTTCCACTCTGCAACTCCTGTGCGTCACCACCAATCCCACCCTACCCAACCCCATCCCTCTCCCTCCACTACAGTCTACATCCATCTTGCATCTACCATACCTTTCCTTCGTTTGCCATGGCCTCGCCCCAACCTCGCACTGCTCTGTCTGTCCTTCCATCTCGTTCTCGCATTCGCATGCCACAACTGATCATGCCCTTTTCCAGCCCTTGCATGCCTCCCTTGCGCACTGGCCACACCACAAGCTGCAAAACTTCCATGCCAGCCACAGATCTCAAGACTCCATTTGATCCTCCTCTTGCCATCTCCACTGCTGTTCATGCGCTCCCATCCCATCCCATCCCATCCCATCCCATCCCATCCCATCCCATCCCATCCCATCCCATCCCATCCCGCAGTGATCTGACCCAATTTGATCTGGTCGGGCCCATTCCATCCCTCGCCAGTCTCACTGACCTCACGCACCTGTGAGTGCTGCTCTCCCATGGTTCCAAACCAGGTCAACTGAATGCTGGACTAGGCCCTGCCCATCCAATATGCCCGTCCAGCACCCTCCTCCACTCCTCTGCACCCCCTCATCCTGCTCTTTCCAGCTTGATTGATCGTTGCTCAGACTGGAGACCTTTCCCTTCCCTTCCACAACTATCATTTCCTCTCCCTTTTCTCACGCCTCTCATTACCAATCGCTTGTACTCGTGGAGTCCTCGTTTATGCCACCCAATAATAACCTTATTTCCCCTAAACCCTGCATCCCCGTGGCTGCCCCATGTGGTCCCATTTCCCACTAACTGTACCACGTGCACCCTTCACGTGCTTGCATGCCCCGTGTGCACGCAGAGCTATTGTGGCGGGTCTTGATAGCAGTCCTACTGGCACTTTGGACGGACTGGCTTGGCTCTCCTCCCTCACCAAACTGCAAATACTGTACTTCAGGCCATGCAAACACTGTTCGCCTTACGAGCCAATGCTATTCCTGCGAGCAATCAATGTCACTGTCACTCTTCTTCCACTTTGTCATCCGGCCTCGCTGTCTTAGTTTAGCAATCGCCTTTAGCTGACGTTAGGGAAAAGATGTGGCTGGAGAAGTTTCAGAATTTTCAGGTACATGTTGTTCAAAACAGGGAATTGCAGAACTAGACTCAAACAAATCCTTTTAAGCAATTAAAAAAGAGTTGGGAGCCTCGTGTAATGCGTGTGCCGCATTTAGCCACGTGCCGTATGGTGGAACCGGATTCACTAACCAACCCTGAAACTAAAACTGACCTGTTGCGTTTGTACCAAACACGGTTCAATTGCGGTTGGACATTTCAGGCTGAGGCAAATTGCTTCTCAACGTTTACCAAATTGTTTTCGGTTTTCTTGCCCTTTTCATGTATTCTTCCCTAGCTCCTTCGTTTTCCGTCCAGCCCCACCGTTCTAGCTCTGAGATGCAGCAATCCCCATGCTCCTACGCTACACCACCCCCAATGGCTTCTCTTCTCCCATGTCGCACTCCCCTCTCTTCAACCCGGAATCTACAGTACTTGACGGCATTCACAGGGGACTTGTCCTCGCTGCACATTCTGTCTCATCTGAGAAAACTACAGCAGCTGTGAGCAAAATTCTGTCTCACATTCTGTCCCCTGTGAGACAGAATGTTACAGAACCATTGTCCTAAGCGTATTTGGCAAGTTAGGGACAAGTCCCCTGTGAATGGAATGGAGGAGAGACAGACACTGGTTTAATGCGCGCCTCACCTTTCCATTACCTTCCTGAAATTTTGCTTCCCCCTGGCTGCCGAACTGGGCCATTGAAACCCATCCCATCTACCGCATTGAACCCCATCTAATCTACGAACTCCAACTTGTCAAAAATCTAATGTCACGCTTCTTACCAGGGTCCCCAATTACTCGTCATTTCCTATCAATTCCCGCATCCAAGCGCTATTGTCACCTCAACCTCCGACCTCACCCACCTTTCAAAATCAGAAGAATGCTAGGGGACGCCTTAGAATAGGGGAGTACCTTTTTTTTGCCCTGCCCGGGAAAGAATTTTCCTTGCCCAAAAAAGCGTATGCCCAGATCGACCCCTACGCGGATAGCGTACATACGCTAGCGTATATATGATACGCTTATAGACGCAATAAGCGTATTTGGCAACTTAGACTTGTCCTCCCTGCACATTCTTTCACACTTGAGAAGCCTACATCAGCTGTGAGCATCATTGCCACACAAGAACGGACGGTACAGTGGTGGCGCGGCTCCTTGCTCCTATTCTTAATCTGCATGTCACCATGTGACGTGGTCCATACCAGCTCGCATTTGGCAAGGGTGTTTTGCTCATTATGGCTGATTGCATGTGCATGAGCGCAGGAAAGTCGGGAGTCTCAGAAACGCCACAGGGGAGATACCCAGAGAGCTTCAGTACCTGACTGCCCTCACTGCACTGTAAGGGCGTGTAACATTGTTGCGACCGAGGCCAAAATCCAACCATTTGGTCGTTGCAGCCGACTTGCGAGGGTTGTGGTAACAAACACCTGGGGCGTCTGTTGTACATTCACAATGACCATGGTGGTGGTTGTGGTCGATGTACAGTTTTGGGGTTTAGGGTTGTTCCTGGAAATTGTTCGCGACCCTATGGCGGGTCACCAGGTTTCGGTGCGAAACCAGTCATGCACATCACGAAAGGTGACCAAACACGTTGCGACTCTGTGCTGTTCACGGCAGGGCTGTTTTCGTGCCCAATTTGGTCGCACATATGGTTTTTCACCTGGGGCGATTCCCGACTCGGACATTTCTGCGGCCGTATTCTCAGAAAATCTCGCATCCGTCGCCATCATGTTACCCCCTTCTCATTCGCTTGACCCAACCAAATGGTCGGATATTGGCCTCGGTCGCTACAATGTTACACGCCCTAAGCTCTACTCAAGTCCGATGGGACAGGTGAAGCGGATTCGTGACATGACTGCTTCCTAAGTCCCCATCCCCTCGCCCGACATGACTGCAGCTCCATTGGCTTGTCTACATGACGTGCTCTGCTGTGCTCCTTCTTCCCTCCCTGCTGCAGGGATCTATCCTACCTTCGTTTCGTGGAGTTTCCCATCTGGGTCACTCGACTCACCAACCTTCAGTATCTGTGAGCTCCAGGGTTTAGGGTTCAGGGTTCCTCCTACTTCACCCTCCTACTTCACTCTCGAACTCCACCATTGTCACACGCCACATCCCCCACGAGGCACGAGGAGGACCACACGTGCCATGGCGAGGCGATGGATGGGATTGAGCTGCTCTAAGTGCGCCGAATTTCGCCGGCACCTTCTTGTGCGCTTTTGAATCGAATCTCGCTGGCATCTTCTTGTGCGCAGGAACGTGCGAGCAGACTATCCACACCGGCAGGGGCGATTGCTAAATGATGACCTCTCTCAGCTCACAGCACTCACCAGCCTGTGCGTTTAGTGTGGCTTTAACTTGGTGAGGATCCTTAGTATCAGCTCTTCGTTTTCAAATGTTGTTTCCTTCGTACTCGTTGAAAGCTAGTACGGATAGGGTGTTGGGAAAGCAGCTGACATGTAATGTAAGAGAAAATCCTTAACACTGTCTCAAGAAAATCACTCATAATTCCTGCCCTAGTTTCTCATGACTCCCACCAGTTAATACTCAGGCGTCCGTCTGTTGCCTGCTCTCACACTCTTCAGCATCCTTTACGGAAACAACCTGGAAGGCTACCTCCCCAATAGCTGGACCAATCTGGTCCATCTGCAAGAGCTGTCAGTTACTGTTTACCGTACCAACTTGCCATCCTGCCATGTTGCCGTACAGAGATTCTCTCTGAACAAGTATCTGAAAAAACAAGCGGAACGGCTCAAAATGAACTTCTACAGCCCCTGAATCGCTTCTTTAGGAAACCCGTGCTGCTTGAGCTGCGATGCGAACCTGGAGTTGGATGTGCCTCACTTGGTTTGATTTGAAGGTTTCGAATGGTTCAACTCGAACCAGAACTGGTCTCTTACAGAAAATAGGCAGCGTTTTCCTTTGCTTCAAACCTATCCAAGTCATCCCAGTGGCTCTTTAAACAACACATCTCTCTCTCTCTCTCTCTCTCTCTCTCTCTCTCTCTCTCTCTCTCTCTCTCTCTCTCTCTCTCTCTCTCTCTCTCTCTCTCTCTCTCTCTCTCTCTCTCTCTCTCTCTCTTATCAGTAACTTGGGAGTCAACCAATTTGAAGGCACCATTCCGGCAACATTCTCGGCCCTAACTGGCCTGACTGCAATGTTAGTTTCATATGTCCTCTGTGCTTCCATTGTCCCACCCTCACTCTGTTTGTCCTTGTCATCGTCCCTTCCTCACTCAGTGCACCACTTGTTTCCTGCCCCCCCCTACTGCAGAGACCTTTCTTTTAATCAACTGTCTGGTACAGTTCCCCCTGCATTTGCCACCAGCATCCAGTTAATGTACGTCACGTCACTATTCCCACTCACTGTATGTCACTCTTCCCTCCGATTCCAGCCAATGTATGTCACTTCCCTCTGCCTCCAGTCAATGGATGTCACGAGCGTAACCGCAGCACAGTCTACTTCCCATACCGTCATGATTCAGTATGTTTTCAAAAATCAGCTTCCCTCCTTTCCTTCATGCATTCCCTGCTGAGGGATTTTTCTTTGCGTCGTTAGATCTTCCTGTCCTTTGTTTCTGTGCTTGGAGCTCTCATGCTTTTTCTGTCGAGGTCCAATTGCTTTTGCATAAGGCAAAAGACTCAGGCGTCCATTAACCTTGGTGCTTTCAACCAATCATGCAGAAAGCCATGAAAAAGTATGTAGCTGCAGAACCATGCACCCTCACTTGTGAAGGAGCCACCCGCCATTCCAGTGGGATGGTCTGCACCAGTGCTTTCACACAGGCTTACGAACAAATTCCTGAATTCATCCAGCTCCTTGCCATGTAACGAGGCTCCCCCGCGAACCATTCCAAATTCCCTCCCGACCGTAACCCAAACCACTTCCCGTCTAATTCCAATCACCCCTATGTGATTCCCAATCACTTCGTTGCTGGTTCGATATCCCACGCTTGCACCACCAACATTTCAACAATTGCTGTTGTATGGCTTCCTGCCTTACCTTGCCATGCCAAGCCACAACAACCATCCCATTCTCACTCCCTGTTTTTCCCTTTTGATCCTCTCTCGTATTCTGCTCCCATTCTTACAGCATTTTCACGTTCAACACCCCTCCCCCCCCCCCAAAACTTCAGTTTTCCATCCTGTCGCTCTTGTCTTGATCTGACCATCAGCCCCTTCAACCCTCCCCCCCACCTTTCACTTTTGCCCTGCTTTGTACTTTCGAAACCTTATTCCCCATGGCCTCGCATCCTTTGCTCCACTCTTCCCCTTTCTCTTGTTGCCTCCTGTCTTGACTGCCTATCCATATTCCTCCAATACAATGCCTTCAGTGGGCCCATCCCACCACACCTGCTGGCACTGCCCAACCTCGCTCAGTTGTGAGGCCCCCATGTTTGCCCATTTTTTTCGCACTCATCTTCTAACCTCCAGACCTATACAACCCTTGGGCTCTCCTCCCACGTGCACTCTTGGTCTCACCTCATTACTCAAATCTTGTGTCGCTCCATTTTTCAAACTGCAATATTCCTGTTCGGCTGCCCTGGCTGCATGCAGTGAACTATCCAACAATCAGTTCACAGGAGCTATCCCCAGCCACTTCACTCGCCTCACTGAGATGTTTACTTTGTATGTGTCTCCCCAAGCTGAGCTCCAGGGAGTTTTTGAGAATTCTCAAAAACTTCACTGAGATGAAACATCTGTATGTGTCTCTCCAAGCTGCGCTCCCCCCCCATATACCTCTCCCTGCCCCCACCCCACTACATGAAACTGCTGCATGAACAGAATTAATTGGAGGGCCTCACGTGTTACGTACTTGTTTCATTATTTCCCCACCATGCCCTGGGCCTCATTCAGGGATGTTGGAAACAACCATTTCACTGGAACCTTCCCTGATTTTATTATGCGCCAGCCGGACCTTTTTTACCTGTAAGACATCCACTTGTGCCGTTGAACAAAAGCGGGTTGCACTAAAGGAGCAAGAACGGAAGCAAAGCAAAGAACCGAGCATAACCGGCTCGCTCTCGTTTGCTTCGTTTCCAGCGGAACTGCGCATAAGAGCCTTTTATTCCTGTACTGCATCCATGCATGACCTCAAACAAAGGAGGGTTGCACTGATGAAGTAACTGCTACCATTTCTTGCCGTACTTCCTCCTCATATGGTACTCCTCCTCCATTTCTTGCAGTACTTCCTATAGCAACTACTCCAACAACTCAAATAGCAAGCAGAATGAATATGGTCATGGCAGGAACTTGGCCAACAACAGTTTCACAGGGACTATCCCCCGCGAATTGACCAAGCTTGTCAACCTGGGCGAAATGTAAGTTGCACTGCTGCGAACTGTAGCGGGGTTGAGGATCCGTTTAGCATTGTGCTTAATTATTTGAGGACGCTTTGAGGCTCTTGATACTATTGTGCAGATATCTTGATAGCAACAATTTCCATGGAACTATCCCATCCGGCCTGCTTCGGCTACCCGGTTTGAACTCGCTGTAAGTAGCTCCAATATACCCGTTTCACAAGATTATTTTCTTCCACCTTGTGAAGATCTGAGTATGCATACAAAAGTAATCCCTGATATGTCAAATGGTATTTTGCAAGTTCTCTGCTCCTCTGCCAAACACCAGATCTGCAATTTTGGATGTTTCTCCCTGCATCTCTCAAGTTTCCAACTTTCCACCCCAAGCTCGCTGTCAGCCTCGCAGAGGCCACAATGCATTCATGTGCTTTGGCAGTATCCTTAACTTCTAACCGCTGCATCCTTAATTTCCTTACGCAGGAGTGTGTTTAACAACTCTCTTTCTGGGGAACTCCCACGGACTCTCAGGGTCACAAGTGCTCTTAACATGCTGTATGAAGTTGAAGCACTGTGTGCTGCCACCACTGTGTGTGTTGCCACCATTGTGTGTGCCTGGTACAACGCTGTCCCTTCATGGTTAACTTTAAAGCCCCTGGAATCTTCGTCTCCCTTTGATTTGACATGTGCAGTGACCTGGGAGGAAATGACTTCACGGGCTCCTTACCAGACTTCTCACACTGGAACGTCAGCTGTGGAGACATGTAAATAAGCATTCTCACACTCTCTTCCTCCTTTCCCATTCCTACGCCTGCTCAATCTTGGTCTTAGCACCACCAGGGTGCAAAATTGCGCCTTTTTTTTTTTTTTTTGTAGGGGTAGAAATTGTCAAAATTCGATGGGTGCAAATCGTACTTGCATTTCGCTGCCAGATCTGTGCAGAGCCTGGGTGAAAGCTGGTTTCTGTACCTGACCCGGGGGCTTGCCAGGCTTGACCCGGTCCTTTAAGGCCGAATCGGGCCAGGTTTTTGGAAACTCCGACTCGGGAAGACTGGACCTGACCCGACCCGGTACCCGCTGGCCCGCCCAAATCGGGTCAGGTCGGGTCGGGTCAAATGCGCATTTTTGCATAGTGCATTGCACCCATAGTAAGTTTTTGCGTTCACCCCACTCACCACAGGCTATCTGGCTGTTGCCTCGCCTTTGTTGTGGCGCAGAAATCTCAGCGGCAACAACTTCACAGGATCGATTCCCGACTCCATCTCCACCCTCACCACACTCTTTGGCATGTGAGGCCTCTCTTCCTTTTGCTGTGCCACAACTGGATTGTCCCCAACTGCCTCATTGGCATGTGAGGCTTCTTATGCCACAACGAGCCGTAATGTCTGCCATGAGCACTTATGTGTGGAGCTATTCCCATCTGAACAAGGTGGGATGTCGTGTAGAAAGTCACCGTCGAGCCTTTGCAGTGGCACGCAGCCTATGGCAGGAGAAAGGTTGCAGTAGCACGCAGCCTATGGCAGGAGAAAGGTTGCAGTAGAATGCAGCCTATGGCAGGAGAAAGGTTGCAGTAGCATGCAGCCTATGGCAGGAGCCTATGGCAGGAGAAAGGTAGCAGTGGCGACCTATGCGCACGCATCTAAATACTCTTAATTCGCACTTCCAACCAATGTACCCTGTTGCTATTCCCTGCTCTGCAGTTTTCTCAACAACAACCAGCTAACTGGCACCATCCCTTCAGCCATGTTCAACATGAGGAATCTGACATACCTGTGAGCCTCATGTGCCCTTTTTAAGTGCCCATCACACGTTCCTACCTCTGCCCAATGGCACTATGCCCTCTTGCATACGCTGCTTCTCATCGGAATGTCTCCCTGCCATTGCCATTGCCCTTCAGCTACTTGGCCAACAACCATCTGACTGGCAGTCTGCCAGCTGCCATCAGCCAACTAAAGAACCTTGAACAGATGTGAGGGTGCTATGTTCCTTCCTCTACAATTCTCAAGAACGGTGGCAGCTTAGGAAACAACATGGGCATCACAAGCACAAGCTTGTAGGACGTCGGTTCTATAAGAGACCATGAGACCACGATCTAGCAAACTTCCTCACCGTGAAAGGAACACAAGAGACCAATACACGCAAACTTAACTTGTGCCATCCCCACTCCACCCCCTGCTCTTTATACGACCGTTTCCGCCTTTGTTCCTGCCAATGCCCTGCCTGTCACCCCAGCTGGTTGGACAACAACAAGATCGAGGGCCATCTGCCAACTGGCATGTGCTCGCTGCCCTGGTTGTGGCGCGTGTGAGTGACAGTCATACACTTGATTGTTTTTTCTTTTTCTTTTTTTTTTTAGCTTGCCAGCCAGGACTTACTTCTCTCCTGTTTTCATAATTTTGGAGTTGGAGATTGAATAAATCTGTGAAGTAGTTTCACTTTTGTGTGTTTTCCTTTCTGTGTGGGTGTGCGACTCATGGCGCGGCATGGTGTGTGCCGTGCTGCTTGCAGCTTGATCAGCAACAACTCCCTCTATGGACCCCTGCCAGACTGCCTCTTTGACAAGTGTATCACACAAATGTGAGCCTACCATGCATACACTAATCTCAGTACCATCCATGACAGCTCGCACCCTCAACATGGGCATTGCACAGACATTATCTGGTGGGACGGCCTCCGATCAGACACTCAATATCATCTTCCGCCCTCCACGACCCCCCTGTGCTTCCGCAGTGATGTGAGCAGCAACAGCCTGTATGGGCGCATCAATCGCGACTTCGTGAACATAGGGGCGGATGACAATGCCCTCGTCAACCTGGCTCACAACTTCTTCTTCGGAGATGGGGTGCTCTTTGCTGCCGGCTGCAAGGTCTGCCCCACTGAGATCAACGAGCCCAGAAACCTAGGCACAAGGGACACATTTTCATGGGAATATAATGGTGGCAAGTGCGGAAATCTTGCTCTAAACAATCCCGTGATTAATTCGGGCAAGACGACGAGGGTGAGTCTGTCGGGCAACTGCCTGACCCTCACCCCGAACAACAAGTGCTCATCCAACGCCACCCAGCGCAGCACAGCGGCCTGCCAGGCGTTCTGCAGCATCACAGACAACGGCCCGTGTGACGGCCACGGGGCGTGTGTGCCGGCTGACCCCGCCTCCCCCTCCAACTTCACGTGCCTCTGCGATGCGGGGTACACCACAGTCGACTCGAGCAACGGCTCCTCCACATGCGCCATCGTCCACTCCACCACCACCACCAACACTGGTAACCTTTGCTTCATTCTTACAGCTCCACATTTCATTCCTATGTTCTGCACCGGTTACCACGTTTCATGAGGCTTCTGCTATACACACATTTATCACCGCCCCATGTCCCTTCCTTGGCAGTGTCGTCTCTGTCCATGGGTGCCATAGTGGGCATTGTTCTTGGCTGTTTTGCTGGCTTCACTCTGCTGGCTGTGGTGGTTGCATGGCTGCTGTGGCCCCGCGGACCAAGTGAGCCCCTCGTCCCTTTTTCAGTTCCATTCCATCTCCCCCATTCCTTCACCTATTTCCTGGCTTCCTTCCCTGCTCCTCAGCTCTCCCAATTTCGTGCACTAAATTTTTGCTTCTCCACTGAATTCATGCTCTATCTACTTATCTTCAACCTTAGTCCCTCACAACTCTGGTCTAGGGTTTTTCTGTGCGCAGAGAAGTGGGAGGGGCTGGATGTTTGCGAGCAATTTACGCTGCAGCAGATGCTGAGTGCCACCAACAACTGGTCGGAGGACAATGTGTTGGGCAAGGGCGGCTTCGGCATTGTCTACAAAGGCCGCTCGCCACAGGGCCAGCTGTGGGCCATCAAGCGATCCACCATCATGACCAACGACTTTGAAACGGAGGTGAAACATGCCTGTAATTCTCTGTGTACAAAAAAGGCCGTCGTGAGAAAACACGGCACTCTCTGCTTCCCAAAATGCTGACCTGCAAATGGATGTCTTGCCCTTTCATGCCAATATGCATCTGCGTGCTTGTTGCAGGTGCGAGCCATGGCCTCTCTCCACCACACACACCTCGTGCGCCTGCTGGGCTTCTGCCTGGACCAGAACGTGGAGACGGGCAAGCAGGAGCAGATCCTCGTGTACGAGTTCATGGCCAACAGGGACCTCGAGTACCATATCCACAGGTCCAAGCGTGAGTCGCACTAGCACAATCGTAGAACGGCATTTGTTGTTTGTTTCTTTTGTTTTTTGTTTTTTTTCGGCAAAGGACATGACACCACCACTCATGAAATCATGTGTTCTGCTTGGCATACATGTTTCATGGCCCAGGTCCACTCTCGCTGCGCCAGAGGTTGCGCCTGGCACAGGGAGCAGCAGAGGGCCTGGCGTACCTGCACGGGTTTGACACACCCATCGTTCACCGCGACATCAAGCCGGCCAACATCCTTGTGTCTGCCGACATGCAAGCCAAGGTGGCTGACTTTGGGCTGCTCAAGCGCCTCACTCACGGCGATGCTGATGCCACTCGGGTGGCCGGCACTCCGGGCTATGTCGACCCGGATTACAACCGCACCAACGTCATCACTGTCAAGAGTGACGTGTTTAGGTGCGCATGCTTGTTCTTTCGCACAACACGATTGTGCTTTTTTTTTTTTTTTTTTTTGGGTAAATCTTTCAGGCTATGCCCTGTTGCTTTCTTTACCACTGTACATGCTTGTTCCTTTCCATGACACAATGAACTTGTGCACTTTTTGTTTATCCCCTTGGCTATATTGAGTTCGTGTACCTTGTATTGCTATCTCTACATATGTCCACTTCTTTGCACACAATGGATGATTATTGGCAGCTTTGGAATCGTGCTTCTTCAGCTGCTGAGTGGCAAGTCACCCCATGTCGACCCAAAAACACATATAAGAAAATGGGTATGCACATCAAGTATGAAACTCTTTGTTGTTATGGATACGAGTTGGAAACTTGCACAGAAAGGGTACGCTGATAAGATGTAGAATTCGTCTGACTTCGTTACTTTATGGCTGAACGTTTATCCTGGACTTCCTTTTGTGCTGATTTTCACTGCTTCCTTTGTCGTCATGCTGGTTTTCACTGTCTTTCCTTGTTGCCATGTTGGCTTTCACTGCCTTCCTTTGTTGCCATGCTTGCTTTCAATGCCTCTCCTTGTTGTCTTGCTGCCTTCCACCTCCCTTGCTGCTTTGCTTGCTGCTTTGCTTGCTGCTTTGCATTGCCTCACTATTCATAATCCATTCGTGTTACGTGTACATTGCCCTCCAGGCTATGAAGCTGGTGGAGGCGTATGAGGTGGATGAGCTGAAGGACAGCAAGATGCCGCCAGTAAGTGAGGAGGCCATAGTGGACTTTGCAGACCTGGCTCTGGACTGCATCAAGTCTCCCGGCACACGGCGACCCACCATGAAGGATGTGGCATACCGCCTCAGTGCCCTCATTGACAAGCACTGCCCCGACAAGGAGGAGTGGGAGAATGTTGTGACAGAAGAAGGGACAAGCAACCAAGGGATGCCTTTTGAGTTGTCTGGAGATGGAGGGATCCTGAGAGGTCTCATGGCTCACAGTCTGGTGTGGTCTCATTCACGGGTACTTTCTCGATGAGTGATAGCCTCAAGAGCTGGCTGCAATTGAAGCCATCCATAGGGCGTTGAGTTTGCCCATAATGGTTGCATGTTAGCTGCTTAGCACGGAGGAACTAGAATTCGGGGTATAGGTAGGTAGTACATTAATAAAAAGGAATCTGGTGGCTACTCATCATGCACCAGTATGAATGGCTGGCCTGATATTGTATCAGTTGTGAGGCAGGAGACATTTCCATGAATCTGGGATCTGGAAACAAGAATGGCATGAGATGAGTGTCAGCCGAGCTTTGTGTTGTACATGGAGGGCATACTACACTGAGCGCCATTGGCACATGCATTACCGTACATCGATGTGCATACTCGTTGGCTAGTACCCACGAGGCTGCAATTCACCCTCTGTCATTCATAGATTGCAGGAAACGTGAGTGAGCGGAGCGGGGAGCCTCATAAGTCTGGAATGAAATGTATGCCAAGCCGTGTAGCAAGAGGTTTGCCCCACAAGCAGCCCACAATGGCAGTGTTGCCACGCCACCATCGCTCTTGTCATCCTTAACAGTTGTCATCGTCATGTCATGTCATCATGCCCCCCACTATCAGTTGTCTTTTGAGACGTTTCAAAAACCACCATCGCTGTTGTCAGCGTCATGCCACGTCGTCATGCCCGACACTGTCAGTTGTCCAGCACCAGAATCTCTGCGTCGTGCCCTCTGTGAACAGACGAAGCAGCAGCATAAGGGAATGGGAAGAGTGGGAGCAGGGCAGGGAGAGGATGAAACACAGCAGCAGCAGAGCACACAGCAGCAGAGCACACAGCAGCAGAGCACACAGCAGCAGAGCTCACGGCAGCAGAGCACACAGCAGCAGGGCACACAGCAGCAGAGCACACAACAGCAGAGCTCACAGCACCAGAGCACACAGCAGCAGAGCATGTTAGAATCTAGAGACAGGAATGGATGAAACCCTAATTTGGGTTGTACCCCATATGGGCTACCCCACTACAGCCTACACAATAAGCAGCATATATGTTTGACACACCCCCATAGGCAAAGTGGGGGAGAACAAGGGGTCACAAGACCAGTCAAGAAAAGCAAAGCAAGCTCAGGATGGATCACAACGTCACCACACACACTGAGCACAAGCAAAGGGCCACAAGGCCAGTCCACATGCAGAGATATATATATGCAACAAGAGCAGTACAGTGATCAATACCTAGCAAGAGCAAGCATGCAGGTATAAATATAGAGCACAGTACACACAAAGGCTACAGCAAGTGTGGAAACGTAGGCACAAGGCCTAACAAAGTACAAAAGCGCTGATGATCACCAGACAGAAGTGCCTTGGTGAATATATCAGCAGTGTTGGCCCGAGTGGCCATGTGTGCAAGACGAAACTGACCACGCTGCTGCAACTCTCGAGCCAGGAAGTAACGCAGAGCGATGTGCTTCGTTCTGTGCTCCAGTCTGTGCTCCTCACACAAGGCAATGGCAGCCTTGTTGTCGAC
The DNA here is from genome assembly GCA_947470075.1 of Closterium sp. Yama58-4. Classification (NCBI taxonomy): domain Eukaryota; kingdom Viridiplantae; phylum Streptophyta; class Zygnematophyceae; order Desmidiales; family Closteriaceae; genus Closterium; species Closterium sp. Yama58-4. The sequence continues at coordinate 126,057 of CANIUD010000091.1, read as the reverse complement.
GTACAGACATGGAGGAGAACGAGGCCGCAATCCCAGGTCAGTCAGCAGGTAGGTGAGCCAACGCAACTCCTGTGCAGCCATGGCTGTGGCGTAGATCTTAGCCTCACAACTGGAGCTGAGAACTGAAGACGAGCGAGTAGAACGCCAAGAAACAGAACCAGAGCCAAGGCTGAAAGTGTAACCCTGTGACGACCGCTGTGTAGTCTGGTCGTCAACCCAAGAAGCGTCTGAGTCTCCAGTGAGGACCACGTCTCTCTGTCCTCCAAGCACGAGCCCCATGCCCGATGTACTGCACAAGTAACGTAGTACCCTCTTTGTGGCATCCATGTGCACCTTTCGGTGCCGACCAGGAGCCACGTAGCGTGCCAGAAGGCCAAGAGGGTACGCGAGGTCAGGACGAGTGCAGGTCATCAGGTACATGAGGCAGCCCACTAGCTCTGGGTAAGGACCACTCGGCTCTACGGACTCGTCCGAAGGTGGAGCTGAGAGCGAGTGACCTGTAGCCAGAGGAGTGGACTGTGGCGAGGACCAGGTGAAGCCGAAGCGCTGAAGGACTTGCTGCACCATGTGTGACTGAGTCAGAGTGATGGTGCGGCGTGCTCTGTCCCGGGTGATCTGCAAGCCAAGGTAACTGCGCAGCTCACCCAGGTTTGTGCACGTGTGTCTCTTCTGCAGCTCCGACTTCACCAGGGCGAGAGCCTCAGTGTCAGCAGTGGCAAAGACCAAGTCGTCGACGTACACGAGGATATAGAACGGCGGCAGCGAAGTGTCGGTGCGCAGGAACAACGACGGGTCAGCAGTCGAAGGAGCAAACCCAAGAGCCGCAAGTGTAGTCTTCAGTGTGTCGTGCCACTCACGAGGCGCCTGGCGGAGACCGTAGACTGGCCGCCGGAGGCTCCACTGGGTACCAGGAGGGAACGACCTAGTGAAGCCAGGTGGGCGGCGCAGTCAGATCTCCTCGTGCAGGCTGCCCTGTAAGAAGGCTGTGCTGAAGTCCAGCGAGTGAAGCTCGTAGTCACGCTGAGCGGCAACGTGCAGCAGCACCCAAAGGGTGGTCATCTTCGGGGTGGGGGAGAAGGTCTGAAAGAAGTCAACCCCCTCTCGCTGACTGAAGCCTCGAGCAACGTAACGAGCCTTGAAGGCAGGCGGAGAACCCGGCGGCCGCTTCACCCTGAAAATCCACATGCCATCGACGATGTTCGCCCCGGGAGGGGGAACCTCATCGACGTAAGTGCCTGTGGACTTCCATGATGCCATCTCTGCGTCCATGGCTGTCTGCCACTGAGAGGAGTACTCACCCGCGATCGCCTCAGCGTAAGAGCGCGGGGTCGGGATGTCTGGTGCATCCAGGTCTCCCTCAGGGGCAAGCAGCATGGCCACGAGATGAGGCGCAGCGGTTGCAAGACACTCAAGGTCCTCGTGCCTGTCCTCAAGGACGTCCGTGCCAAGAGCACAGTCACCCCCGACGGACGGAGGACAGACAGACCCAGACTCAGCAACAAGACTGGCAGCGTAGTCTAGACGACAGGCAGCAGCAAAGTCAACAAGCTCAGCGACCAAGGCAGACGCAGCAGCAGACTCAAACGACGGGTCAGTGACAACAGTGGCAAGCAGACGCGTGACAGTAGGGTGCTCAGCACGAAACCGGTCAGACGCAGGGTCCGCGATGACAGGCAGAGAGGACGCAGGGGGAGACGGAAGAGGAGTACGCTCCGGAGTAGAGGACCGACGCAGGGCGACAAGGCGGGTGCCGGGGACAGCCGGCTGACGCTGACGAGGAACACGACGACCGGTACGACCAGGACGAACAGGCGAGACAGGACGCGACGCAGGCTCACGACGCTCAGTAAGACCCCCTGCCTGCTCAGTGTAAGGAGAAGGAGCAGGCAGCGGTGAGCCAAGCTGTAACGGAAGACCAGTAGACGAAGGGAGACTAAGAACCTGGCGAAGCACAGAGTCAGGCGGTGGCTGAGACGACGGAGACGGTGGAGCAAAGAACAGGCGCGGCTGTGCAGTGCCACCAGCACCAGTAGCTCCAGCACCCCCAGCAGCTCCAGCACCTCCAGCAGCTCCAGAAACCTCAGCTCCAGCTCCTCCTGGACCGGCTCCACCAGCAGCAGCACCCCCAGAACCGGCACCCCCAGTCCCAGGGTCTCCAGCAGCAGCACCCGCAGGCTCAGCACCTCCAGCCCCAGCAGCTCCAGTACACCCAGCAGTAGAGCCCCTAGCTCCAGAAGCGCGACCCTGACGGCGACCGAACCAGTCGTGCAGCTGCTGTGAGGTGAGAGGCACACGCGGACGAAGGCGTCAACTCCAAGGAGACCGCGCAACAGCAGACTCAGAACCCTCAGCGCCAGCACCTCCAACAGCTCCAGAACCACCAGTGCCAGCACCCTCAGCAGCGGCTCCAGAACCTCCAGCGCCAGCACCCTCAGTGCCAGCACCCTCAGCAGCTCCAGAACCTCCAGTGCCAGCACCCTCAGCAGCTCCAGAACCACCAGCTCCAGTGCCACCAGCAGCTCCAGAACCTCCAGCGCCCGCACCCTCAGCAGCCGCAGAGCCTCCAGTAGAAACAGCTCCAGGAGCAGAGTCACCAGCTCCAGCGCCTCCCGTAGGAGGGTCCCTAGCTCCAACAGCGCGACCCGGACGGCCAAGGTACCCCTCAAGCAGCTGCACTGAGGAGAGGGGGAGTCGACGACGAGAGGGCAGCGGTGAGGCACCAGCGGAGCGACTGCGGAGACGGCCGCTCCAGGGAGACTGCTCACCAGACGCCTCAGCACCCCCAGGCGCAGCACCCCCAGACTCAGCACCGCCAGACTCAGCACCCCCAGACCCCTCACACGCAGGCTCAGCACCTCCAGGCTCCACACCCTCAAGCTCCGCACCCCCAGGCTCAGCACCTCCAAGCTCAGCACCCCCAGGCTCCGCACCCCCAGGCTCAGCACCCCCAGAAGCAGCACCCCGAGCAGGACCACCCCCAGCAGGACCTGAGTCACCAGTGACCTCAACCGGCGCAGGGAAGGGAGGAGGGTCTACCTGAGACACACCTGAAGGAGCAGGACCGGGAGCGGGGAGGGGGTCTACCTGGGGAGCACCTGGAGCGAGGAAGAGCAGCGAGGGGGGGGGAGAGGGGCAGTGCGGTAGGGGAAGAGACGGTAAAAGGGAACCGACTCGTCGAACGTGACGTCCTGAGACGCAAAGACACGACGCGAGGTGGGGTGGTAGAACTGCCAACCAGGCGCGTCAGGGACAAAGCCAAGGAAGACACAGGGAACAGCGCGGGCGGAGAGCTTGTCCGCAGTGGTATCGCGGACAAAGGCACGAGCACCCCAGACCCGGAAACGCGATGCATCGCCAACCTTCCCCGTCCACAGCAGTGTGGGCAAGGTCTCCGGCAAGGAGACACTGGGCCAGAGGTTGAGCTGATGCGCGGCGTACCAGACCGCAAACGGCCACAGAAAATGGGGGGCAGCCGCATGGATCATGGAGGTACGAGCGACCTCCATGACTAAGCCAATGCGGCGCTCAGCAACCCCATTCTGCTGCGGAGAGGCCGGAAGCGTGAATGTCTGGCGGATGCCGTGCTCCGCACAGAAGGCTGCCAAGAGGTCTGAGGTGAACCCACCACCTCTGTCAGAGTGCAGACGCAGGACAGGAAAGTCCCGCTCGAACCGCTCGCGGAGCTGGAGACGAACAGTGCGGATCCAAGGGATCAAAACATCAGGGACCTCACCCTTGGTGCGCAAGGGGAAGACCGTGGTGTAACGCGTGTAGTCGTCGACGACCAGCAGGAAGTACCGCCCTTGGCCCTGTCCACGGACGCGGGCTGGGCCCCACACGTCCAGGTGGAGAGTCTGCAGGGGAGCCTCTGTGGGAGGGAACGAGGAGGAGTGAGGAGCGGCGCGCTGCCGCCCCTCAACGCAAGGAATGCAGGGCGGCGCAGGCGAGGGAGGGAGGGCAGGCAGAGACCTGGGAAGACCAGAAACCAGGGAGCGAGAGTGCATGCCACGAAGGCGCTGCACCGAGGGGTGACCAAGGCGGTGGTGCCACAGGAGGGTCTGGTGCGACAAAGCGCGACACTCGCAGGGGGCTGCCAGCTGACCTGACGCAGACGCAGACGCAGCTACCTGAGGGGACTCAGTGGTCAGTGTGTACAGACTCGAGCCAGGCGCACGGGTAAACGTGGCCAGGTGTCGGCCCGTCCGAGCACACGTACAGTGAGTCACTCGCTGACTCGCAGGAGTGAACTGGTGAACCCCTCCATCCTGGAGGTCAGCTCCCGCCACCAAGTTCGTAGAGAACGAGGGGAGGTAAAGACCTGACAGCAAGCCAGACGAGACGGCTGGACACGGCAGAACCGTGGAGTCCGCCAGGGAGACTGGAACTGGCCGACTAAGCGGCGTGAGTGTGGTGCAGTCGCGAAAGAAGGAGCAGGAAGCTCCTGAGTCAAGGGTGAAGGTGTGCAAGACCGCAGCAGGCGCAGTACCAGAGAGAGCAGACTCACCAGCACCTGGAGCAGCAGCCTCACCAGCACCTAGAGCAGGAGACGCACGAGCACCTAGAGCAGCAGCCTCACCAGTACCTAGAGCAGGAGACGCACTAGCACCTAGAGCAGCAGCCTCACCAGTACCGAGAGCAGCAGGCGCTATACCAGGGTCAGGCGGTACGCACAGGTAACAGGCACGGTCAACACTAGTAGGCAATGCATACATGGCAGTGAGAATAGCATCATAGTCAAGAGCAAAGATATCTACCCTCTGTCCAAGCAGCTCCACCCAGGTAGGGAGCTCAGCCTCGTCGCCAAACACGGTACGCCAGGCGTCGCTCAGACGGGCGAAGCAGCGGGACGGTGTGTGACCAAGCGTCCCGCAAGGCTGACCAGTCCTAACACCTGTGCGAATGACGTACGGGCAGCGAACTGTACTCGAAGACCTGCTACTCTGAGCGTACCACTCATGGAGCTGCTGGGACGTAAGTGTCTCGCGTGGACGCCCCTGCAGCTGTAGCTGGCCACTGCCAGACGCCCCCAACTGACCAGCTCCAGGGCGACAGCTACGACGGCTACCGCGACAGCCCCATCTAGTATACCACTCATCAACCTGTTGGGGCGTGAGAGACTCGCGTGAACGTCGCTGGAGCTGCATCTGGCCGGCAGGCGGGCAGGCAGGCAGGCAGGCAGGCAGGCAGACAGGCAGGCCGGCAGGCAGACAGGCAGGCAGGCCGGCAGGCAGGCAGGCAGGCAGGCAGGCAGGCCGACAGGCAGGCAGGCAGGCCGGCAGGCAGACAGGCAGGCAGGCCGGCAGGCAGGCAGGCAGGCAGGCCGGCAGGCCGGCAGGCAGACAGGCAGGCAGGCCGGCAGGCAGGCAGGCAGGCAGGCCGACAGGCAGGCCGGCAGGCAGACAGGCAGGCAGGCAGACAGGCAGGCAGGCAGGCCGGCAGGCAGACAGGCAGGCAGGCCGGCAGGCAGGCAGGCAGGCAGGCAGGCAGGCAGGCAGGCCGGCAGGCAGACAGGCAGGCAGGCAGGCAGATTCTCACCAAAGGCTGGAAGGGCAGGCGTTCGGCGGGCGAGCAGGGCCGGCGCTCGGCGGGCGGCGGCCGGGTAGGCGCACGACGGCGGCGACGGCGGGGCCGCAACAGCGGCTGCAGAGTAGGGCCGCGGCAGCTGCAGGGCGGGGCCGCATCAGCGGCAGGTCGGGGCCGTGGCAGCTGCAGGGCAGGGCCGCATCAGCGGCAGGTCGGGGCCGAGGCAGCTGCAGGGCGGGGCCGCGGCAGCGGCAGGTCGGGGCCGCTTCCCTGGCCTGGCGGGTCTGCGGGAGCGGTGCACGTGGCAGCAGCGGGCCACGCGCGGGCTCACGGCGGACTGCGGGAGGCAGCAGTAGCGGGCCGCGCGCGGCTCGGCGCGGGCTGCGCGGGCCGCGCGGGCTCAGCGCGGGCTGCGCGGGCCGCGCGCGGGGCTGCTGCGGGCCGCGCGCGGGCTGCGCGCGGCAGCAGCGGGCTGCGCGCGGCTCGACGCGGGCTGTGCGGGCTCGGCGCGGGCTGCGCGTGGCAGTAGCGGGCTGCGCGCGGCTCGGTGCGGGCTGCGCGCGGCTCGGTGCGGGCTGCGCGCGGCTCGGGGCGGGCTGCGCGCGGCAGTAGTGGGCTGCGCGCGGCTCGGCGCGGGCTGCGCGGGCTCGGTGCGTGCAGGAAGGCGCGCGCGGGCTGCAAGGGCGACGCGCAAGGGACAGCAGCAGACAGTGCGTGTGAATTAGGTCTGCGAGCTAAGCAGCAGCAGACAGCGCAGACAGTAGACAGTCACAGGCTCATTCGTGGGGTAGCGGTAGGTGGGCCCGAAAAAAAAACGGTCCTACGGACCTACTGCTCTGAAACCATGTTAGAATCTAGAGACAAGAATGGATGAACTAGCAGCAGGATGGGTACAAGTATGAAACCCTAATTTGGGTTGTACCCCATATGGGCTACCCCACTACAGCCTACACAATAAGCAGCATATGTGTTTGACAGAGCACACAGCAGCAGAGCACACAGCTCCTGCCCCACATGAATGAGCAGCTTGCCATTAGACACGTTCACAACCAGCCCTGCACTACTCACAGCGCATGCGTGCGAATCAGCAGGTCCCCCTCTCTGCGCCGGGGCACCCCGTCCCGATCCATGTGCTTGCTTGGCTGAGTCTTGCCTCGCCGCAACGCCTGCCCACTGCCTGCTCCACCTTCGCTGCTCCCCTCGCTTCTTCTGCCGCCCTCCCTCACTGCTGGCGTCACTGCCTGCTGGTGTGCCCTCATCCCCCTCTCCTGCCTCCTGTCAGTCCGTGAGCGTCGCATGGGAGGTGGCAGGAAAACCAATCCCGCATCATGTTTCGCACATACTCTCACCAGTACCTGCCCAGCCATTGTGGGCTGCTTGTGGGGCAAACCTCTTGCTACATGGCTTGGCATACATTTCATTCCAGACTTATGCGGCTCCCCACTCCGCTCACTCATGTTTCCTGCACTCTACGCCAGGTTGTTTCTGTCCATCCACCATCGTGAATGGCAGCCATCGTGAATGCAAGTGCCAATGGCTTTCAGTGTAGTATGCCCTCCCATGTACAGCACAAAGCTCGGCTGACTCTCATCTCATACCATTCTTGCTTCCAGATCCCAGATTCATGGAAATGTGTCGCCTGCCTCACAACTGATACAACATCAGGCCGGCCATTCATACTGGTGCATGACGAGTAGCCACCAGATCCTTTTTTATTAGTGTACTACTTACCTATACCCCGAATTCTAGTTCCTCCATGCTAAGCAGCCAACATGCAATCATCATGGGCAAACTCAACGCTCTTTGGCTGGCTTCATTTGCAGCCAGCTCTTGAGGCTATCACTCATCGAGAAAGTACCCGTGAATGAGATCACAGAAGACTGTGAGCCATAAGACCTCTCAGGCTCCCTCCCTCCATCTCCAGACGACTCAGAAGGCATCCCTTGGTTACTTGTCCCTTCTTCTGTCACAACATTTTCCCGCTCATCCTCCTCGTTGGGGCAGTGCTTGTCAATGAGGGCACTGAGGCGGTATGCCACATCCTTCATGGTGGGTCGCCGTGTGCCGGGAGACTTGATGCAGTCCAGAGCCAGGTCTGCAAAGTCCACTATGGCCTCCTCATCTACTGCCGGCATGTTGCTGTCCCTCAGCTCCTCCACGTCATACGTCTCCACCAACTTGACTGCCTGCAGGGTGTCCATGCGAGGTAGTGAGGTGTGTGAAAATATGCAGTGCGGTGGAGGGAAAAGGTAAGGGATTGCCTGCTGGGCTATTATGCAAGAATGGATGATGAATGAGAGAGGCAGTGGAAAGCAGCATGATAAGCAACATCGGAGACTAAAGGAAGCATCATAATAGGGAAAGGCAGTAGAATCCAGGATAAACATGATTTAAGAGAATAACCGTGCAGCCACAAAAGATTGAGGCGAATATGGGCATCCTCATTCCCTTATTTTCGTTTTGTTTTGCTTTGCTTTTTTTGGCAGGAGCATTTCATACTTACCCATTTGCCTATATGTGTTTTTGCGTTGACTTGGGGAGTTTTTCCACTCAGCATTTGAAGAAGCACGATTCCAAAGCTGCAGACAATCATGGAGCAGGGGTAGAGAGAGCAATGGAGGGTACGGGCAATCAACATAACCTGAGAAAAAACAAACAAACAAACAATGGCGTTGTGCAAAAGAACAATACCCGCACCTGTACACGTCACTCTTGACAGTGATGACGTGGGTGCGGACATAGTCCGGATCCACATAGCCCGGAGTGCCGGCCACCCGAGTGGCATCAGCATCGCCGTGAGTGAGGCGCTTGAGCAGCCCAAAGTCAGCCACCTTGGCTTGCATGTCGGCCGACACAAGGATGTTGGCGGGCTTGATGTCGCGGTGAACGATGGGTGTGTCAAACCCGTGCAGGTACGCCAGGCCCTCTGCTGCTCCCTGTGCCAGGCGCAACCTCTGGCGCAGCGAGAGTGGACCTGGGCCATGAAACATGTATGCCAAGCAGAACAGATGATCTCATGAGTGGTGGTGTCATGTCCTTTGCCGAAAAAAACAAAACAAACAAACAAACAAATGCCGTTCAACAATTGTGCTAGTGCGACTCACGCTTGGTCCTGTGGATATGGTACTCGAGGTCCCTGTTGGCCATAAACTCGTACACGAGGATCTGCTCCTGCTTGCCCGTCTCCACGTTCTGGTCCAGGCAGAAGCCCAGCAGGCGCACGAGGTGTGTGTGGTGGAGAGAGGCCATGGCTCGCACCTGCAGTGAGAGCACAATGAAGGCAGGTGCACATGGGCATGAAAAAGTGAGACATGCATTTGCAGATCAGCAGTTTGGGAAACAGAGAGTGCCATGTCTTTTCTTGTTGTGGAGAGAGGCCATTGCTTGCACCTGCAGCATGGATTCACATGGAACAAGATCAGCATTTTGGGAAGCAGAGAGTCTCGTGAAGTCTTTTTTCGTGCAAAGGGAACTAGAGGCATGCCTCACCTCCGTTTCAAAGTCATTAGTCATGATGGTGGAGCGCTTGATGGCCCACAGCTGGCCCTGTGGCGAGCGGCCTTTGTAGACAACGCCAAAGCCGCCCTTGCCCAGCACATTGTCCTCCGACCAGTTGTTGGTGGCACTCAGCATCTGCTGCAGCGAGAACTGCTCACACACGTCCAGCCCCTCCCACTTCTCTGCGCACAGAAAAGAATCAGACCAGAGGTGTGAGAGACTAAGGGTGTAGATGCGTGGACAGAGGATGAGGGCAGAGCAGAGGGGAGCATGAGGGCAGAATAGAGGCGAGCATGAGGGCAGAGGAGAGGCGAGCATGAGGGCAGTGGAGAGGCGAGCATGCGGGCAGAGAATAGGCGAGCATGAGGGCAGTGGAAAGGCGAACATGAGGGCAGAGAAGAGGCGGGCATGAGGGCAGTGGAGAGCGAAAATTGGGAGAGGTGGGGAGTCGGGAAGGAAGCAAGGAAAGTGCCGACTAATGGTGTAGTTGAGTGGAAAGAGCATGTGGACAGTAAAGAGCCAGAGTTGAAGTGTAGGAGAAATGGCAGAGCAGGGGAGCAGGGAAGGAAGCCAGGAAAGTGGTGCAGCAATGGGGGAGATAGAATGGAAGTGAAGAGTTTGAGGGGCTCACTTGGTCCGCGGGGCCACAGCAGCCATGCGACCACAGAAGCCAACAGGGAGAAGCCAGCAAAGCTGCCCAGCACAATACCCACTATGGTACCCGTGGACAGAGACGACACTGCCAAGGAATGGACATGGGGCAGTCATAAACATGTGTATAGCAGAAGCCTCATGAAACGTGGTAACCGGTGCAGAACATAGGAATGAAATGTGGAGCTGTAAGAATGAAGCAAGGGTTACCATAGTTGGTGGTGGTGGTGGAGTGGACGATGGCACACGTGGAGGAGCCGTTGCCCGAGTCAACAGCACTGTACCCCGCGTCGCAAAGGCACGTGAAGTTGGAGGGGGAGGCAGGGGCAGCCGGCACACACGCCCCGTGGCCGTCACACGGGCCGTTGTCCGTGATGCTGCAGAACGCCTGGCAGGCTGCCGTGCTGCGCTGGGTGGCGTTGGATGAGCACTTGTTGTTCGGGGTGAGGGTCAGGCAGTTGCCCGACAGACTCACCCTCGTCGTCTTGCCCGAATTAATCACGGGATTGTTTAGAGCAAGATTTCCGCACTTGCCACCATTATATTCCCATGAAAATGTGTCCCTTGTGCCTAGGTTTCTGGGCTCGTTGATCTCAGTGGGGCAGACCTTGCAGCCGGCAGCAAAGAGCACCCCATCTCCGAAGAAGAAGTTGTGAGCCAGGTTGACGAGGGCATTGTCATCCGCCCCTATGTTCACGAAGTCGCGATTGATGCGCCCATACAGGCTGTTGCTGCTCACATCACTGCGGAAGCACAGGGGGGTCGTGGAGGGCGGAAGATGATATTGAGTGTCTGATCGGAGGCCGTCCCACCAGATAATGTCTGTGCAATGCCCATGTTGAGGGTGCGAGCTGTCATGGATGGTACTGAGATTAGTGTATGCATGGTAGGCTCACATTTGTGTGATACACTTGTCAAAGAGGCAGTCTGGCAGGGGTCCATAGAGGGAGTTGTTGCTGATCATGCTGCAAGCAGCACGGCACACACCATGCCGCGCCATGAGTCGCACACCCACACAGAAAGGCAAACACACAACACAAAACTGAAACGACTTCATACGTTTTAACAATCTCCAAAATCATGGAAACAGGAGATATTTCCCCCCCCCCCCCCCTTTTTTTTAAGGTCCGTAAGAAAGAATTCCTTTAACAAAAAAAAAAAAAAAACTCCAAAAAAAAATCTATCAAGTGTATGACTGTCACTCACAGGCTCCACAGCCAGGGCAGCGAGCACATGCCAGCTGGCAGAGGGCCTTCAATGTTGTTGTTGTCCAACCAGCTAGGGAGACATACAGAGAATTGGCAGGAACAAAGACGGAAACAATTCCATAAAGAGCAGGGGGTGGAGTGGGGATGGCACAGGTGATGCTTGCGTGTTTTGGTCTCTTGTGTTCATTTCATGGTGTGGAAGTTTGCTAGGTCTGTTATGGTAACGATGTACTGCAAGCTTATGCATGTGCTGTGTGTGTTGCTTCCTAAACTGCCACTGTTCTTTAAAATAGTAGAGGAGGAATGTAGAGGAAGGCACATGGCACGCTTACATCTGTTGAAGATTCTCCAGTTGGCTGATGGCAGCTGGCAGAGTGCCACTCAGATGGTTGTTGGCCAAGTATCTGAAGAGCAACAGCAATGGCAGGGAGACATTCCGATGAGGAGCAGCGTATGCAAGAGGAGTGTAGGCTGGTGCAAGAAAGGAAAGTACCATTGGGCAGAGGTAGGAACGTGTGATGGGCACTTAGAAATGGGATCCCTAAACACATGAGGCTTAGGGATGAGCATAAATCCGGGCTGGGCCCGGCCCGCGTCGGGCCAGCCCGGAATTGCCACGGGCCGGGCCTCAGATTTTGGGTTTCGGCCCGTGGCGGGCCGGGCCGGGCCAGCCCGGGTCGAAACGCGGCCCGGGTCGGGCTGTTCTGGCCCGCCTATTTCCCCTGCGCTTAGTGAACTCTACTTATAAGCTAATAAGGTGCTGATCGAGTAAACCCTATGAGTTGATTTGGTGTCGACTAGATCTCAGGCCAACAAATGCGGCCAGATCTAGTCGACCTGGGTTGGAAATTGATGGTTTGGTTGGAAATTCTAGATTCAGTGCGGTGAAATCCGGTTTCTGTTGTGTTTTGTTGGCATAATTTGAGATTTGAGTCAATTTCGTCAAATCTCAATCACGCGGGGATTTGAACCCCCCAACAAATTTCGCGGGGGTCAAATTTGAGCTGCGCGACAGTTTGCGCAAGCTCTAACGCAGCCCTAGCTTCTCGCCATGTATTTAGATCTCACCTAGCCCGTTTCCCTAACTTATACTCAGTAGTTAGTGTTAGTTAACCGTTTTAAAGTAACGGTTATAAGAAAGGGTGACGAGATAGTGAGTTTTAGCTTAGATTAGGTTAAGATTGAAGGCATTCCGTTTTCGAAAATCATGTGTGACGCTATCGAAAGTGCACCCGGGCCGGGCCCGGCCCGGGTCGGGCCTTGCTTGGCCCGGGTCGGGCCACCCTGGCCCGAGTACTAAATGGGCGGGCTCGGGCCAGGGTCTTGGTCATTCGGCCCGGGTTGGGCCGGGCTTGGCCCGGCCCGGATTTTTTACTGGCCCGGCCTGGCCCGACCCGGGCCCAGCCTGGCCCGGCCCGTGCTCAACCCTAGGCTTACAGGTATGTCAGATTCCTCATGGTCAAGATGGCTGAAGGGATGGTGCCAGTCAACTGGTTGTTGTTGAGAAAACTGCAGAGCAGGGAATAGCAACGAGGTACATTGAATGGAAGTGCGAATTAAGCATGTGTAGCTGCATGTGCGCATAGGCTGCCACTGCTACCTTTCTCATGCCATTGGCTGCGTGCCACTACAAAGGTTCGACGGTGACTTCTGTACACGGCATCCCACCTTGTTCAGATGGGAAAAGCTCCATGGATATGTGCTCATGGCAGGCATCAGAAGGCTCACATTGCTATGCCAACGCATGTGTTTTGGCTCGTTGTGGCACAAGAAGAGAAGAGGAGGCTCACAGGCCAATGAGGGAGGTGAGGGTGGAGATGGAGTCGGGAATCGACCCTGTGAAGTTGTTGGCGCTGAGATTTCTGCGCCACAAACAACACAGGCGAGGCAGCAGCGAGATAGCCTGTCGTGAGTGGGGTGATCGCTACAGCTTACTATGGGTGACCCAACCGACCCGACCTGACCCGATTTGGGCTTGGGTTAGACGGGTACCAGTTCGGGTCAGGTCCAGTCTTCCTGGGTCGGAGTTTCCTAAATCCTGACCCGACCGGGCCTTAAAGGACCGGGTCACGCCTGACCCGCCCCCGGGTCGGTACAGGTACCTATTTTTGCCCAGGCTCTGTGCAGAGCGGGTGAAAGCGCCGATCTGCACAGATCTGGAAGCATAATGCAAGTTAGATTTCCACCCATCGAATTTTGACAATCTCTTAGAATTTTTTTTTAACAGTTAAAGTTTTTCACCAAGATACAATTTCTTTTTTTTTTTCAGACCGAAACTCTCGAAAAGTTCGGGTGAAAATATTGTCCGTGGTTTTTACGCCCAAAAATAAAAAAGAGGCGCAATTTTGCACCCTGATGCTGAGGCCAAGATTAAGCAAGCTTTGTTTAGAGTGAGAAAAGGAGGAAGAGAGTGTGAGAAAACTTATATTACATCTCTGCACAGGTGATATTCCAGCGTGAGAAGTCTGGTAAGGAGCCCGTGAAGTCATTTCCACCCAGGTCACTGCACACAATTCAAAAGAAGACGAAGATTCCATAAAAGTTAACCATGAAGGTACAGCGTTGCACCAGGAACACACAATGGTGGCAACACACACAGTGGTGGCAGCACACAGTGCTTCAACTTCTTACAGTATGCCAAGAGAAGTTGTGACCCTGAGAGTCCGTGGGAGTTCCCCAGAAAGAAAGTTGTTAGACACTTTCCTGGGTTCGGAATTAAAGAGGAGGCTGGATGCAGCAGTTACAAAACCAAGGATACGCCCTAAGCACATGAATGAATCGTGGCCTCTACAAGGCTGACAATGAGCTTGGGGTGGAAAGTTGGAACAGACATGCGGTTGTTTTTCAAAAACTCGACGAGTAAAACTCAACCTGGCTCAGTCAAGTTTTTTTCCAGAGGATTCTCGCACCCGACACTCGACCCGTGACGAGTCCCCCAAACGAGTTGAGTTTCGAAACTCGACTCAATGCACATGTCTGAGTTGGAAACTTGAGAGATGCAAGGAGAAACAAACAAAGCAGGTAGCATGCGAACTCCTGATTTTGGTGTTTGGCAGTGGAGCAAAGTACTTGCAAAATACCATTTGACATATCAGGGATAGTAATATTTACCCTTTAATTGAGAGAAAGACAAGGCGGGAGAAGAGATTCTTCTGAAACATGTGTACTGGAGCTGCTTACAGCCAGTTCAAACCGGGTAGCCGAAGCAGCCCGGATGGGAAAGATCCATGGAAATTGTTGTCATTGAGGATTCTGCACAATGGTAACAATCAAGAGCCTCGATCAAAGTCGCCTCAGAAATTCAAGCACAAGGCTGAACAGATCCTCAACCCCGCTACAGTTCGCAGTAGTGCAACTTACAGGTAGTAAAGGCCGACAAGCTTGGTCAATTCGCGGGGGATAGTCCCTGTGAAACTGTTGTTGGCCAAGTTCCTGCCATTCCATGACCATTTTGATTGCGATTGCCATTTGAGTTGTTCAGTAGGAGGAACTACTGCAAGAAATGGCAGCAGCTACTTCATCAGTGCAACCCGCCTTTGTTTGAGGTCACGCATGGATGCATTACAGGAATACAAGGCTCTTATGCGCAGTTCCGCTGGAAATGAAGCAAACGAGAGCGAGCCGGTTCGGCTCGGTGCTTTGCTTTGCTTGCGTTCTTGCTCCTTTAGTGCAACCCGCTTTTGTTCAACGCCACAAGTGTCTTACCGGAATCCAAGGCCCGTCTGGCGCAGAATAAAATCTGGGAAGGTTCCAGTGAAATGGTTGTTTCCAACATCCCTTAATGAGGCCCACAGCGTGGTTGGGAAATAATGAAACAAATACTTAGGAAAGCACATTCACTCATGTACAGGCCACTGCATACGTGCTTTGGCACTTGCATATGAAGGCAGGAAAACAGTTGTGTGAGTGAAGATATGAAACTGTACAACAACAAGCACACATCCAGCATGAATTGGAATACAAGGCTACATGAATTGATAACCGAAGCACGGGCGCACAAATACTCAGGTGAACTTAGAACAGGGGCAGTCACAACGCTTACTGTTGCAGCAGCATCCCACCCACCCGATTAAGTTCCATGAACGGGGTTGTTGCATTGATGAGTTGAGAGATTGATCGAGAGGACTCACAGATAATAGAGGTAACTGATTGCTGTGAAGGACGCGGGAAGCACACCAGAGAAGTTGTTGTTATTGATCAGTCTGCATAGCCAGTACAGAAGAGAGAGGGTCCTAGCTCAGATGTTGCAGGCAGCCAAAGTGGACCAAGGGAAGCGATGGAAAGCAAGGAGAAAGGAAGCAGGGTGAGGGAAGAAAAAGGAAGCAGGGTGAGGGAAGGAAAAGGTAGCAGGGTGAGGGAAGGAAAAGGAAGCAGGGTGAGGGAAGGGAAAGGAAGCAGGATGAGGGAAGGAAAAGGAAGCAGGGTGAGGGAAGGAAAAGGAAGCAGGATGAGGGAAGGAAAAGGAAGCAGGGTGAGGGAAGGAAAAGGAAGCAGGGTGAGGGAAGGAAAAGGAAGCAGGGTGAGGGCCAGCTGAGGTGGTGAAGAGGGGAGGGGAGAGGACTCACATCTCTTGGAGCCATGTCATCTGAGCCACCACGTCAAGGCCTGAGCTGAGATTGTTGAAAGAAATCTCTCTGTCACGTGGAGCTCGTGCACGCATGCGCATGCCCGCACACACACACACATAGATATAGGCAACCAGCTTAATGCTGGGAAAGTTGCAACTATGGTCAAACGAGGCACAGCAAAGAACAATCAGTAACACGTGACGTGAGGCCCTCCAGTTGATTGTGTTTATGTAGCAGTTTCATGTAGTGGGGGCAGGGAGAGGTATATGGGGGGGGAGAGCAGCTTGCGGAGAGACATACAGACGAGTCATCCCAGTGAGGCGAGTGAAGGTGCTGGGGATGGCTCCTGTGAACTGATTGTAGGACAGCTCACTGCAGCCAGGGCAGCCGAGAGGAACCATTGCAGATTAGAAAGGGAGTGACACAAGATTTGAGAATTGGGGTGAGGCCGAGAGTGCAGGTGGGAGGAGAGCCCAAAGGGTGAATAGGTCCGGAAGTTAGAAGATGAGTGTGTAAAGATGATCAAACATGGGGGCCTCACAGATAAGAGAGGTTGGGTAGTGCCAGCAGGTGTGGTGGGATGGGCCCAGTGAAGTTATTGTGGTCGAGGAATCTGGATAGGCAGACAAGACAGGAGGCAACGAGAGAAAGGGGAAGAAGAGAGGAGCAAAGGATGCGAGGCCATGAGGAATAAGTGAAAGGTGGGAGAGAAGAGGCCATGAGGAATAAGGTTTTGAAAGTACAAAGTGAAGATGGAGTGCAAGGTGGGGGGAAGGGTTGAAGGGCCTGATGGTCACATCAGGACAAGAGAGACGGAAGAGAAGGGCGGATGGAAAACTGAAGTAAACGTGAAAATGCTGCACAGATCAAAAGAGGGAAAAACAGGAAGTGAGAATGGGGTGGTTGTTGTGGCTTGGCATGGCAAGGTAAGGCACGAAGCCATACAGCAGCAAGTGTTGAAATGTTGGTGGTGTTGAAATGTGAGATATTGCAGCAACGAAGTGATTGGGAATCACATAGGGGTGATTGGAACTTGACGGGAAGTGGTTTGGGTTACGGTCGGGAAGGAAATCGGAGTAGTTTGCGGGGCAGCCTCGTTACATGGCATGGAGCTGGAATTCAGGAATTTGTTCGTAAGGCTGTGTGAAAGAACTGGTGCAGACCATCCCACTGGAATGGCGGGTGGCTACTTCGCAAGTAAGGTTGCATAAGTCTGCAGCTACATACTTTTTCATGGCTTTCTGCATGATTGGTTAAAAGCATCAAGGTTAGCAGAGGCAGTCAAAGGATGCCAGAGGCTTGTGCCTCGTGCAAAAGAAATTGGACCTCCGACAGAAAAAGAGTAAGGGGTCCAAGCACAGAAACAAAGGACTGGAAGATCTAACGAGGCAAAGAAAAATCGCTCAGCAGGGAATGCATGAAGGAAAGGAGGAAGCTGATTTTTGAAAATATACTGCATCATGAAAGTATGGGAAGTGGAATGTCCTGGGGTGAGGCTTGTGACATACATTGGCTGGGCGGAGGGAAGAGCGGCATACATTAACTGGATGCTGGCGGCAAATGCAGGGGGAATTGTACCAGACAGTTGATTATACGACAGGTCTCTGCAGTAGCGGGGGGCAGGAAACAAGTGGTGTACGGAGTGAGGAAGGGACGATGGATATAGACAAGACAAGGACAAACAGAGTGAGGGTGGGACAATGGAAGCAGGGAGGACACTTGAAACGCACATTGCAGTCAGGCCTGTTAGGGCCGAGAATGCTGCCGGAATTGTGCCTTCAAATTGGTTGACTCCCAAGTTACTGATAAGAGAGAGAGAGAGAGAGAGAGAGAGAGAGAGAGAGAGAGAGAGAGAGAGAGAGAGAGAGAGAGAGAGAGAGAGAGAGGGATCTCTTAGCCTCTTCCCTCAGCCTCTCCCATCTTCCCTCAGCCTTCCCGGCCTATTTAAGGCTGTTAGCCCTCTGCTCCTGTCATTATTTTGTGTGTGGTTCATTTTCGGCGGCTTTGAGAGAGCGAGAGAGAGAGAGAGAGAGAGAGAGAGAGAGAGAGAGAGAGAGAGAGAGAGAGAGAGAGAGAGAGAGAGAGAGAGAGAGAGAGGGATCTCTTAGCCTCTTCCCTCAGCCTCTCCCATCTTCCCTCAGCCTTCCCGGCCTATTTAAGGCTGTTAGCCCTCTGCTCCTGTCATTATTTTGTGTGTGGTTCATTTTCGGCGGCTTTGAGAGAGCGAGAGAGAGAGAGAGAGAGAGAGAGAGAGAGAGAGAGAGAGAGAGAGAGAGAGAGAGAGAGAGAGAGAGAGAGAGGGATCTCTTAGCCTCTTCCCTCAGCCTCTCCCATCTTCCCTCAGCCTTCCCGGCCTATTTAAGGCTGTTAGCCCTCTGCTCCTGTCATTATTTTGTGTGTGGTTCATTTTCGGCGGCTTTGAGAGAGCGAGAGAGAGAGAGAGAGAGAGAGAGAGAGAGAGAGAGAGAGAGAGAGAGAGAGAGAGAGAGAGAGGATCTCTTAGCCTCTTCCCTCAGCCTCTCCCATCTTCCCTCAGCCTTCCCGGCCTATTTAAGGCTGTTAGCCCTCTGCTCCTGTCATTATTTTGTGTGTGGTTCATTTTCGGCGGCTTTGAGAGAGCGAGAGAGAGAGAGAGAGAGAGAGAGAGAGAGAGAGAGAGAGAGAGAGAGAGAGAGAGAGAGAGGGATCTCTTAGCCTCTTCCCTCAGCCTCTCCCATCTTCCCTCAGCCTTCCCGGCCTATTTAAGGCTGTTAGCCCTCTGCTCCTGTCATTATTTTGTGTGTGGTTCATTTTCGGCGGCTCGCGCCGGCGGCCTCCGGCCGCCGCCGCTCGCGAGCGCAGCCTTCGGCCGCGCGCTCCTGGTGGCAAGTCAACAAAGCACGGATCGCTCTTTAAAGGGATCACACACGTCCACACTCCGCGCAAGGGGAAGACCGTGGTGTAGCGCGAGTAGTCGTCAACAACAATCAGAAAGTACCTCTCCTGACCCTGACCACGGACGCGGGCTGGGCCCCACACGTCCATGTGGAGCGTCTGCAAGGGAGCAGTCGTCGGGGGAAAGGAGGAGGAGTGAGGAGCGGCGCGCTGCCGCCCCTCGACACAGGGAATGCAGTCAGGAGCAGGGGAGTCGGGAAGGGGAGGGAGCACCCTGGGAAGACCAGCAACAAGGTCCCGTTTGTGCATGGCCCGAAGGCGCTGCACAGACGGGTGACCAAGGCGGTGGTGCCAGAGGACAGTCTCATGCGCCAGAGAGCGACACGAGCAAGGGGCGGACAGCTGACCTGACGCAGACGCAGACGCAGCTACCTGAGGGGACTCAGTGGTCAGTGTGTACAGGTCCGACCCCGGCTCTCGAGTGAAAGTAGCCAGGTGGCGGCCCGTCCGAGCACACGTGCAGTGTGTCACACGCTCATAGGCAGGGGTGAACTGGTGAACACCCCCGTCCTGCAGCGCACAACCTGCCACCAAGTTCGTAGAGAACGAGGGGAGGTAGAGACCTGAGAGCGTGCCGGACGGAACCGCTGGACACGGAAGTGTAGTGGAGGAGGTCGCAATGACCGGACCCCCAGAGGGGTCAGCAAGAGAGACAGCAACCGGCCGAGCTAGTGGCTCAAGGACAGTGCGGTCACGGAAGAAAGAGCGAGAAGCACCTGAGTCCAGTGTGAAGGTGTGCAGTGCTGCAGTCGACTCAGTACCAGGGGGCACAGACGCACTAGCACCTAGGGCAGCTGCTGCAGGAGGACCTGTGGGAGCAGACACACTAGCACCTAGAGCAGCAGCTGGGCTGGCCTGAATGCCCGGGTCGGGCGGAACACGCAAGTACTGGGCACCCTCTCCACTAATAGACATCGCATACATAGCAGTGAGAATAGCATCAAAGTCTAAAGCCCAGATATCAACACCCTTCTTTTCCAGCTCAGGCCAGCGGGGGAGCTCAGTAGACCCAGGAAACTGGATGCGCCACGCGTCAGTCAGGCGCTGGAAGCAGCGCTGCGTGGGGTGCGGCCTCCCACATGGCTGGCCAGTGCGGTCACCAGTGCGGATGACGTACGTGCAAGTGTACCCACGCTGCGCGTACCACTCACGGGCGGCCTGGAGGGTCGGGGCGTGCTGCTGACTCTGGCCACCTCCAGCGTCTCCACGGCCACCACCGCCACCGCCACCGCCACCGCCTCGGCCACCTCCACCCCTGCCACGGCCACGACCGCCACCGCCGCCGCTGCCACCTCCGCCTCTGCCACCACCCCCGCCGCCGCTGTCACCACCCCCACTGCCGCCACTAGCCTCTCCAGACCCACCGCCACCTCCACTGTCTCCACCCCCGCCTCCCCCGCCTCCACCCCCACCCTTGCCCCCCCTGCTCTTGCGGCGCCCGCTCGAAGCAGACGCAGCCCCGACCTTCTCAGCACCAAGGAGGTCGACAGCAGCAGCAGTGGCGACAGAGGGGAGAAGGGGGGAAGGGGAACACCCCTCGAAGAAGGGGGTGCGGGGCTCGCCACGAGAGGCACCTACGGCGACGATGCTCGCCTCAGCTGCAAGTAGGTCCTTCTCGAGGAGGGCAATGGTGAGCTCAGTAGGGGAGCGAGCTAGAAAGGAGTCCCTGACTGTGCGCAGAGAGTCAGGGAGGCGGGTGACAATGTGGTAGAGGGTGAGCCAGAGCGGGGGGGGGTTGCTAGCAAGGAACTCGGCAGGCATAGCAGCGCGAAAACGGGCCTCACTAGTCTTGAGGTGGGTGATGAGATCAGCGACAGTGTGAAAGGAGGCCAGGTCGGGGAACAGGTAGGGCAGGGAGAGGCGGCCTAGGGTGGCAGACGCAGGCGAGGAGTAGCGAGCAACTACGGCTGTGTACAGTTCCTTAGCAGTCTTGCACTGGCCGAAGTGCTCGCGCTCATCTAGCGGCAGGGAGTTGCGGATAGCAAAGCGAGCGTGTGCGTCGCGGGTCTGCCACTGGGAGCGCAGTGTGCTAGCAGCAGAGGAGTCAGGGGCAGTAGCATGGCCTAGGGCGTGGTCGTACAGTGAAATGTCTTCCTTGGCAGTGAGCTGTAGGAAAAGGTGCAGATCATCGAGCCAGGTGTCAAATTTCACTGGGCGGCCCTCAGCGTCGAAGGCTAGAACAGGAGCAGTAGCCATGGTAGCAGGAGGAGGAAAAGTAAGTAATAAACGTGGCAGTGACAGTAGCAGCAGGGCAAGGCAGGGCCGGGGCAGTCGCGACAGCGGCGGCAGTTGCTGCTGGGTCGGCGGCGGCTGCTGCTGCCGTAGATGCGGCGGCGGCCGCTGCTGTAGATGATGCGGCAGCTGCTGCTGCTGTAGATGCAGCGGCGGCTGCTGCAGAAGATGCGGCGGCTGCTGCTGCTGTAGATGCAGCGGCGGCTGCTGCAGAAGATGCGGCAGGTGCTGCTGCTGTAGCTGCAGCGGCGGCTGCTGCAGTAGATGCGGCGGCTGCAGCTGCTGTAGATGCAGCGGCGGCCGCGGCAGGAGAGGCGGCGGCGGCTGCTGCAGCAGTTGCGACGGCCGCGACTGCAGTCTCTGCCGCGGCTGTTGCTGCAGGCCCGACCGCGGCGACGACGGCGCGGGGGTCGAGCGCAGCACACAAGGCGCGCGGGCAGCGCGACGGGCCGCGCGCGAAGAAAAAGAACCGCGCGCGCAGGCGGCTAGCTAGGCGCGCGCGAAAAATGGCCGCGCGCGGGCTGCTGGCTGGTCGCGCGCACGAAATAGGCCGCGCGCGGGCGGCTAGCAGATCGCGCGCGGTAAAAAAAAAGATGGCGCACTAGGGGCGCAATAGGAGGCGCACTAGGGGCGCAATAGGAGGCGCACTAGGGGCGCTTGATAGGTATGTAGGTAGGTAGGTAGGTAGGTGGGCCCTTAAGAACGGTCCTAGGGAAGGACCTGCTCTGAAACCATGTCAAGATTACGAGACTGGAATGGTTGAACTAACAGAGAAATCAGTACAAATAGCAAACCCTAGAATTGTGTACCCCATATAGGTTAACCCACTGTAGCCTAACAAACCCAACATGTATAATGTTTGACATGGCCAGGCCCCCCCTTCCACGCTCCTTCACCCGTAGTACCTTCCGCAAATCTGGAAATTTCCACTTCGACGTCGGCACAGCGTTTGGTTCGTATGCGAACTTTCCGAGGGTTGGGCATACAGATTTGATGAGATCTGTCTTTGATGACTTGCCACTTAGACCTTCTGTTGCACCGCTGTGCTGTTTCAGCCACCCCCATAACTGTGCGGCAGTGCACAACCACAAATCCCCAGTGCACGTTGCGGCTTCAACTTCCATCGGATCTCGTAGCACATCTACCAATAGTTTCAAAAACTTCTTGTAAAGTGCTCTTGCCTTGTGCCACACATCTTTTTGATGTGCAAGGCCTAACTCCGCAACTGCTGTCTTAAAAGAACCGCCATCATCAGAAATAATCCCTTTTATGTGCACCCCCATGGCAGCTAACTTCTTCAGGCCCTCCTTAAAAGCGATCCCTTCTAGCTCAGTCGAGGAAGACTTCTCGTTTACCCTCGACTTGGTCACTTGGTGCATTATTTTGCGCGTGATGGGGTCCATGAAGGTCACAGTTCCCCATTCGGCCTCGCGTGGATGTGAGTATCGCCCATCTACACAAACCCATTCCCATGGAACAAGTCGTTTGCCCATCTCTTCCAGAACTTCGGCCATAGACCGCTCAACTTCATCCTCTATGACCTTCCATAACCCCTTGGGACCTCTCATGTACCTGTAAAAGGTCTCTTTCCCGATTGTTGGGATGCCAAGCGATCGACTCACTTCCCACAGCTGTTGGAAACCAATGCCCGCGAGGGCAAAAGAGGCAATATACTTGGGCAAAAAAAGGGAGGATTGCGGCCCTTTGTTGCTGCCACTACCAGTGGTGCGGCCCCGTTTCGTGGACCACCATGGTAGAACTCGGCCACAACTCTCACATGTCCAAGTTAGACAGAGGGCTGCCCAAGAGCGTTTCCAAGACGTAAGGGTCATCATGCCTTTGCAACCTCCACTCTTGCTGCAGCATAATCCCATGGGTGTGAAGAAGCGTATGATATCTCGAGGGTCGAGTAGGCATACCATGCCGTTGGCCGGCATCGTGCTCGTTGCGGGCACCGGTTGAGGTCTATGGGTACTCCTTGGAGCGTCTGACGTGACGGGTGCCGTCCTGCTCAGGTACGTCATGCATTTAGTACGGGCGCACAATGGAAGACTTGTATGGCTTGCATTCGTGATAATGCATCACGGGTGCTGCGCATGTGTGTAATAAAACTCGACGCGCTCCCCTTGTATTTGGTGGGGTTTGAGCAACCGCATTTGTGACTGCGGGCGTGGCTACAAGCCCCCCCGCCACCTGGTCAAGAGGGGCATCGTCCACGCACAGGCCTCCAGCTGACAACCGGGAGGGGTCCTGTCCAAGAGAGTCAACGGGGGCGTCTCCAGCCGCCTCCTCCACATCGCCCCCCACGTCACCTCCGCATGCAACAGTAGTCTCCATGCATGGGGACTGGATTTCCATGTCCCGCTCCAAAACTTCCGGACTGCCCCTGGGGTCTGCACGTGGGGCCATCCTCACAGAATAGGGGAGATAAGGTTCAAGGTCGTGAGTCCAATGCCACGACCCCCAACCAGCAGGCACTGCCATGCAAACCCCACGCCTCCCACGCATCACCAGGTGAGGCCATGCAAGCCCCACCACCCCCAACCATCCTTGGGTCATGCTTGCCCCACCACCCTCTATCTTCAGGTGCTGGCATGCTTGCCCCACCACCCCTCTATCTTCAGGTGCTGGCATGCTTGCCCCACCACCCCTCTATCTTCAGGTGCTGGCATGCTTGCCCCACCACCCCTCTATCTTCAGGTGCTGGCATGCTTGCCCCACCACCCCTCTATCTTCAGGTGCTGCGATGCTTGCCCCACCACCCCTCCACTCTTAGGTGCTGCCATGCTCGCCCCTGTACCCATTTACTCTCAGGTGCGGCCATGCTTGCCCCACCACCCCTCTACTCTGAGGAGCTGCAATGCCAGCACCACCAACCCTTTTCTCAGGGTCTGCCATGCTCGCCCCTGTACCCCTCTACTCTCAGGTGCTGCCATGCTTGCCCCACCACCCCACTACTCTCAGGTGCTGCCATGCTTGCCCCACCACCCCACTACTCTCAGGTGCTGCCATGCTTGCCCCACCACCCCACTACTCTCAGGTGCTGCCATGCTTGCCCCACCACCCCACTACTCTCAGGTGCTGCCATGCTTGCCCCACCACCCCACTACTCTCAGGTGCTGCCATGCTTGCCCCACCACCCCGCTACTCTCAGGTGCTGCCATGCTTGCCCCACCACCCCACTACTCTCAGGTGCTGCCATGCTTGCACCACCACCCCCAACCAGCACATTGCCAGCCATGTTTCCCCCACATGCAACCCCTTTCCAGCCCATTATTCCATGCTGGCCCCTCCACCCGCAACCAGTGAGTGAGGCCATGTTAGCAACCCCACACCCCGCAAGCAGTCCGGGACGCAAACATTCCCTGCATGTGTACCTGCCCCTTTTAAAGTCTCATAGTTGGTTCCCTTTCTCGGTCCTCCGTGCTTGAAACCCTTGACAGGCACCAGCTGTCCAGCCGCATTCCAAGTGTATGTCGGCAGGTTGTATGTGAAAGGTTGAGAATGGCTTGGGACCCTTTGCAGTATGTCGGTTACAGTGGCCCCATCCCCCTTCCTCCTCTTTCGAATGGACCGTTCCTGTGCCTCTAAGTGCATTTTTGCTGTTGCGAGAGATGCCTCCCCATCAGGTCCTGCAATTGTCACGAATCGCAATGAGGGGGATGGTATACCTGAAGTATTTGTATTGGACATGTCCTGCGATCCCACACATACATACTTCTCACCCCTTCAGTGTCCTCTTGTATTCCCCCAACAATTCTATCATCCACCGCTTGATGTCTTTATTATGTACGATGTGGACAGCATGCGACAATGATGCCCCCTAGGAGATTGCATGACAGGCAGTTACGATGAAGAGGGAAAGGATGATAGTGTCACCGCACTAATCCCTCCCTAGAGGCGCTAATAACTGGCCTGTGCACACATTACCATGCCCCCATCCTCCCATGTTTACCTGCTGTGGCAGCGGCTGCCAGCATCTTCGCAACTGCCTCACTGGCTTCCGATACCAACACATGCAACACATCGTTTGTGCTTGCCACCTGGTTTCCACCGCTGAGAGCCGTCAGACCGCATCGCATGAGGGCCATGGGTATCTTCATGTGGGTCCCAATGGTAACGGTGCGTTGCTTGAGTGCATCCATGGCCGGTTTGTAAGGATGTTCATCGGGTACGCTGCCGTTGTCCTGCTCGGGGCCCTCCTGATGGCGGAATGGGTGTTGGGGAGTTGGTTCCATGATGTAGAATGGGAAGATAAGTTAGAAATGCAGGGTAGGGAATGGTGTGAGTGCTGGACACGAGGGAATGTGAGAGTGCTGGACACGAGGGAATGTGAGAGTGCGGGACAGGGGGGAATACAAGGGTGCGGAACAGGATGGAGTGTGAGAGTGCAAAACAGGAGGGAATGTGAGAGGGCGGGGACGTTGGAAAGACAGGGAGTGTGCTGGTGAGACAACCCCTTAATATGGGAAAGGGATGCCACCAGAGATGTGAATGCGAGGCCGCATGGCATGAGGGATTGTGGGACTGCAGGGTCGGGGATTGTGCGGTTGCAGGGCATGACAGCTTGAGACTATGGGGCAGGAGGGTGGGTGAGAGTGCAATGTACTTCGTGTGAGAGTACTCAATAGGGGAACGTGGGTGTGAAGGGTAAGGGGATGTGGGAGTGAAGGGTAAGGGGATGTGGGAGTGAAGGGTAAGGGGATGTGGGAGTGAAGGGTAAGGGGATGTGGGATTGGTGGGTAAGGGGATGTGGGAGTCACGAATAGGGGATGTGGGAGTGAAGGGTATGGGGATGTGGGAGTGAAGGGTAAGGGGATGTGGGAGTGAAGGGTAAGGGGATGTGGGTGTGAAGGGTAAGGGGATGTGGGAGTGAAGGGTAAGGGGACGTGGGAGTCACGAATAGGGGATGTGGGAGTGAAGGGTAAGGGAATGTGGGACTCAAGAGTAAGGGGATGTCACTGTGCAGGGTAGGGGAATGTGGGTGTGAAGGGTAAGGGGATGTGGGAGTGAAGGGTAAGGGGATGTGGGAGTGAAGGGCAAGGGGATGTGGGAGTGAAGGGTAAGGGGATGTGGGAGTGAAGGGCAAGGGGATGTGGGAGTGAAGGGTAAGGGGATGTGCGATTGAAGGGTAAGGGGATGTGGGAGTCACGAATAGGGGATGTGGGATTGAAGGGTAAGGGGATGTGGGAGTCACGAATAGGGGATGTGGAAGTGAAGGGTAAGGGGATGTGGGAGTGAAGGGTAAGGGGATGTGGGAGTGAAGGGTAAGGGGATGTGGGATTGAAGGGTAAGGGGATGTGGGAGTCACGAATAGGGGATGTGGGAGTGAAGGGTAAGGGGATGTGGAACTGAAGAGTAAGGGGATGTCACTGTGCAGGGTAGGGGAATGTGGGTGTGAAGGGTAAGGGGATGTGGGCGTGAGGGGTAAGGGGATGTGGGAGTGAAGGGCAAGGGGATGTGGGAGTGTCGGGTTAGGGGATGTGGGATTGAAGGGTAAGGGGATGCGGGAGTCACGAATAGGGGATGTGGGAGTGAAGGGTAAGGGAATGTGGGACTGAAGAGCAAGGGGATGTCACTGTGCAGGGTTGGGGAATGTGGGTGTGAATGGTAGGGGAATGTGGTAGTGGCGGGTAGGGGAATGTGGGAGTGAAGGGTGGGGGCTGTGTGTGTGAAGGGTAGGGGATGTGAGAATGAAGGGTAGGGGAATGTGAGAGTGCAAGGACGGGGAATGAGAGAGGGCAGGTTAGGGGATTGTAACAGTGCTTGGTAGGGGAATGTGAGAGGGTAGGGTAATGGAGTTCGAGAGAGGAGGGTGGGGAATGTAAAAGTGCGAGTAGTGGGTATTTGAGCATGGGAAAGAAGGAAATGTGAGATAGGGTTGGGGCGGTGTGAGTGTGCTGGCTTGGTGAGTGTGAGTTTGCGTGTTATCTGTACGTGAGATTGCCTATGTGGTGAATGTGTGGAAATGCTGGCTAAGGGAATGTGAGGCGCGATACGCTACAGATACCACTCCCCTTGCGACGTGTGACGGCCACTCCATGTCACAGCGACCGTTGGCCATCCCTGCACAGCGCATGGGTCAAATGATTGTTCCCACTGTTCGTGTGCATTGGCGCTGGCCTCCCCTTCCCCGCACTGCCCTGTCCATTCGCGGCGCTGCCCTCGTATGCGCGGCGCTGCCCTCGTATGCGCGGCGCTGCCCTCGTATGCGCGGCGCTGCCCTCATATGCGCCGCGCTGCCCTCCTATCTGCGGCGATGTGGGATTTTTGTTTGCTCTGTCATGATATGAGCGTCGCTATGCTTTTCCAACGCGGCGCTGGCCTGTTTTACCCGCCGCGCTTTCAAATGCGTGCAGCACTTCCCGTTTTGAGGCTACTAACGTCCGAGATGATGTTGTATCGCCCTGTTTGCACGGCTTCCATGTTTGTTGTGTCACCGGTTTTGGCTATTTTGCACGCAATGCTTGTCTGGCGCGATATGGGAACTCGAACCGCTGCATACGGTAGCGTTAGCTCATGCCAATGTGATGGACCCTGGTCGCGGACTCCGTGTGTGGCGGTGCTTTGAGCTGATGTACCCCCGACTGGGGGCTGAGTTCCGCATTGCTCGTCGTGTCGCAGCGTACCTGCACGTGGCCCTCGTGGGAACCTTGGTTTTCGTTCCTAGGGCGACCATGGGCTGCCCCGTGTGCATTGCGCCTACGGCGCCTCCCGTCTCGCATTGTTGGCAGGGCGCCTCGGAGACGACGTTTTCAAATGTGTTTATTGCGCGGGGTAGTGGACTAAACGTGTGCGCGTCGGGCTGGTCGTTGGTAGTTTTCGAGCGTGGGTTGCTGTGCTAATCGCGTGGGAGGCGGCGTGATTGCTATCGAGAAGTCGTAGTCGTAGTCTCATGTAAGGCGTTGCTTGTTGTGCTGTTGCATTTGTGAGTGGGAGTGGCGGGGTGTGTTTGCGACTAGTTGGTTTTTAGGGTCAGTCGCTTGGTGTGTTTTGTGTGTCGCAAGGTAGGTTTCTATCCTTCCAACCAAACCCCCTTTTCGTTTTGAGTCACACAGTGGTAACCACTCCCGCCAAGTGCTTTACAGTTGACCCCAAACGCTCTACTTGAGACCCTGGCTTTAAGGTAACATACGAAGTCAACATTTGCCCACGATGTGACCTACGGGGTAACCTACGGATCGGGGGCAGATGTGACCACGAACTGACCACAGTTCGGCCACGCTCGACTCGCGCGGGGCGCTTCGATTGGTCCACGTGTCGGAATGTAACAATGCATGTTACACTTCTTTAAGTGTAATAAACATAAATTTCTCATCTATTATTATGCATAAATATGCTATTCCAATAACAGTATTATTAAAAAACTGAAATATCTGATTTCTAAAAATGTTTAATTAATGTTATAAGCAAGCAATGCATTAACAAGTGTCCATATGTATGTGCATTTACACAATCCTATATAAACGGAATCCTTCATCATATATCATCTGTACACCTAATAGAATCACTCTATTTTAAAACTTGAAAATCCTAGTGTATTCTTAATACAAGCTGCATCCCTGCAAAAGGCAAAACGGTTAGTAAAAAGACAGCATGTGTGAACGACAGAATACCCCACCTGCTGATGAGAGATGTTGTAAAATACTTCTTAAAGCACCTACTTGCAAAAAAAAAAAAAAAAAAAAAAAAAAAAAACCATGGTGCTAACTAAACGAGATCGCTGAGCAAGGCATATGCCTTTCAAGAGATGAGAGAGGTTGCAAACATGATAACACAAACAATGCTAACCCTAATAAATGGAACTGACGACAAGGCGATATCTAAATGTGTAAACCGACTTACTGGTCAACGATGGCGGAAAACACGCAGTGGAGAGCTCCCTCACGTGCCACTTTTCTAGTTGAAGCATTAATAATCTAAACAGTGACATAGAGGAACAAGCAAAAAGCAGGAAACGCAGCAGAAAGTATACGCTGGAAAATCGATAGGAAAGACCGACATACTGCTTGATGGCGGCGCGTACGAGTGGAGGTGCTGCCTCACGAGCCACATTCGGGGTTGACAAATTGTGTACTGACAGACACAGGGAACAATACGCAAAGCACAGAAAGAAAGAACGGTTGAATTCTAGGAAGCTAACGATGGGAACGTGGCGACTATAATAGCAGCAGATGGTATTATTAATGAAATTGGCAGTCGCGCGACGCGGGCATGCGAGGTAAGAGGACGGAGAAGAAACGCGTGTTAGATGCTTACAAATGGATCAAGAAATGAACAGCGAGACTCTTGAATGTGGAGCTGTGCACGAAGGCCTGGTTGGAGCAGACGAGGGGAATGGGGTGGGGTGAAGACGTGGAGAGGCGAGGGGCAGTACAGGTCACAAGGGATGCGACGTGGCGTGAAAATATTCGCCATCCTGTGTCAGCTGGCAGTCGTCCAACGCAAGCAATCTGCCCAAACAAGTTTGTGGGTACAGATGTGGACAGGAATCGAGCTTGAGTTTTAGTTTTCTGACCAGGAAGTACAGCGAGGCCGCAGGAAAATATCAGTCACGAAAGTGCTGTGCTGAACAAGCTGCAGAGGTGGCATGTTGTAGAAGTAACATATTATTATGCCTGTTACCGTCGGCAAATTTTCGTATCGACGCGAAAGTTTTCGCCTGCAAACGGTTGGATAATTCGCGGCATGTCCCAACTCTCGGTGCACTTCGCTACCATGTTGTGACTTTGTGTTGTCTTTGGGGTGACTTCGCGTGAAGTTGGTGTAGGTAACCCCGGGGTAACCTGCGTTGGGGGTGAGTTGGCGCCCCCCCAAATTTTTGAGACGGTGGGTGGGGGGATGGGCGGGGCTGTGCGCGTGGGTGGTGTGGTTCGCGCACTCGCAGGCCGCCAATCCGCGGCAGGAGGCGATGCGAGCGTGGTGTCGCACGCGCGTGCGATACCTCCAGCGGGACATGCGATCGTCCGTCGCCCGCGCGCAGGTAAGGCGATCATCCCACTGCGATGCCCCTCTCGCTGCACGAAGGTAGTAGCGCCCCAACGCACTGATGCGCGCAGGCCACCTGCGCGGGTCCCCCATTCGCGCAGGCCAACCCATCCGCGCAGGTCCCCCATCCGCGCAGGCCGCCCATCCGCGCAGGCTCGCGCATTGGCGCAGGCACGCACATCCGCGCAGTAACTGGTGCCGCATTGGGGGCTGAAAGTTACACGACGGATTACCACCGCCCGGCCTGTGAGTAAATTCCGTTATTTACCCAGTGGTATAGGTTGGTACAAGAAGGGTTACTATTGCCCAGAGCTTAGGATTCGAATCCCAGCTGGTCACATTCTTTGCTTGACCAAGTAATCAAAACGAGAATTTGGTGTGGTAACGTAGCGTGATACCCAGTAAGTAACCTTTTGCTGCTGGCCTGACCCTCCACAGCAAAGTCGTTGCCTTTCCTCCTCTGAAGGTGCGCAGGATTCGTTGAATGTGGACAGGTGGGCAGCAGGTGCACAGGTGGGCAGCAGGTGCACAGGTGGGCAGCAGGTGAACAGGTGGGCAGCAGATGAACAGGTGGGCAGCAGATGAACAGGTGGGCAGCAGATGAACAGGTGGGCAGCAGATGAACAGGTGGGCAGCAGGTGGGCAGCAGGTGGGCAGCAGGTGGGCAGCAGGTGCACAGGTGGGCAGCAGGTGGGCAGCAGGTGGGCAGCAGGTGGGCAGCAGGTGGGCAGCAGGTGGGCAGCAGGTGGGCAGCAGGTGGGCAGCAGGTGGGCAGCAGGTGGGCAGCAGGTGGGCAGCAGGTGGGCAGCAGGTGGGCAGCAGGTGGGCAGCAGGTGGGCAGCAGGTGGGCAGCAGGTGGGCAGCAGGTGGGCAGCAGGTGGGCAGCAGGTGGGCAGCAGGTGTGCCAACTCCCTGATCCAACGGGGGCGTTGGCACTAGGGGGGAAGGTTGTTGTTGTAACGTCTGTGGATTGGATTTACACCAAGGGCGGAAAGGCAACTGCTGGACCTCCAAATAACCGCGGTTTTGGCCCAGTGCTTTAGGCCTTAGGTCAAGCCATTGTAGGGGTAGACCCGGTTTGTTTGTTTTACCCTTCCGTCTCCCGTCTTCCCTCCCACCTTCCTCCCTCCCCTTCCTACACCTTCTCTCCCTTATCTTCCCCTACCGTTCCCCCCCTTCCTCTCCTACCCATCCCCCTGCTTCCCCCCACCCTGTCCAGCCCTGCTACTAACCCTTGCCCCTCCTCTCTCCATCCTTTCCTCCCCTCCCCCCTCTTTCCATCCCTTCTCAACTCCCCTCTTCTCCCCCCATTCCTCCCATATATGGCCTCCTATTCTCCTTCACCGTTCTCCTCCCGCACTCTCCTTCCCTCTCCTGCACGCGCACTCTCCTTCCCTCTCCTACATCTCCTTTTGTCGCCCAACCCCCCGCTTCTCAAGGCACGGGCAATTTCCCTTCCACACCCTTCTCACTCCTGAGTCCTGCCCTTCTATTGTTCCACCCACCAACTCTTTTTTTTGGAGGTTGATTTTGAGAATTCTCAAAATCAGCCTCCAAAAAAATGGCACGGGCCATTTCCCTTCCACACCCTTCTCACTCACTCCTGACCTTCTAGTGTTCCACCAACTCTAAAGGCTCTACCCAGTTCCCTCGTTCCCCCTTCTCTTTTCTCCTCTTGAATTCCATCTCCCCCCTCTTCCCATCTCTTCCTTTCTATCTCTCCTCCTCTCATCTCCCTCCTTTCAATTCCATCTCCCCCCTTCCCATCTCCCCCCTTCCCATCTCCCCTTTTCCCATCTGCCCCTTGACCTTTCACCGCACTCACGCTACAGGAGGCAATGGGCCTGGTGCAGGTGTGGGGCGCACTTTGGGCCGCGCAGTGACTTTTAAGTCGTCTCTTTCCATCCCCCCCCCCCCAACCTTCCACCAGGTTCACACTACAGGAGGCAGTGGGTCTGGTGAAGTGAAGGTGTGGGGCCACTTGCCCTGCTAACCCTTGCCCCTCCTCTCTCCATCGTTTTCCCCCCCTCTTCCCATCTCCCCCCGTACCATTCTGCCCCACACCGGGCTCAATGCTACAGGAGGCAGTTGGCCTGGTGAGGGTGTGGGCGCGCTTTGGGCCGCGCAGTGACTTTTAAGTCGTCTCTTTCCATCCCCCCCTCAACCTTCCACCAGGTTCACACTACAGGAGGCAGTGGGTCTGGTGAAGTGAAGGTGTGGGGCCACTTGCCCTGCTAACCCTTGCCCCTCCTCGCTCCATCGTTAAACCCCCCTCTTCCCATCTCCCCCCTTTCCATTCTGCCCCACACCGGGCTCAATGCTACAGGAGGAGGTCGGCCTGGTGAGGGTGTGGGCGCGCTTTGGGCCGCGCAGTGACTTTTAAGTCGTCTCTTTCCATCCCCCCCTCAACCTTCCACCAGGCTCACACTACAGGAGGCAGTGGGCCTGGCGAAGTGAAGGTGTGGGGCCACTTGCCCTGCTAACCCTTGCCCCTCCTCTCTCCATCGTTTTTTAACCCTCTTCCCATCTCCCCCCTTTCCATTCTGCCCCACACCGGGCTCCATGCTATAGGAGGCAGTCGGCCTGGTGAGGGTGTGGGCGCACTTTGGGCCGCGCAGCAGCAGTAACCTGAGCTACTGGGGGCTGGCGGGTTGCATCAACAACAACTCCATTCAGTCGTACACCTTACGCTCTGATACCATTGTCAGCTACAGCAGTGGCACCGTCATCATGCTCTTGTCCGACAAAGACAGGTCGGATGTCGGCTGTCTTTGTCATCATCTGGCTGCTTCTGCACGCCCGAGGCCCGAAGCATGTGGTGCCTTTTCAAAGGAATGATTAGACCCATTTTCGACTTGAAAAAGGTCCAAGGTAGCCTTATAGGCAGTCGGAACCAGCTAGAACGGAGCCGATTTTGGAAAAGCTGAGCCAAGCTGTAACCGAGTATGGCTGGGATGGCCTTTTGCTTCGTCATTCACATCACGCCTTGTGAGCCCTTATCATGCTATGCTACCCTTCATCCATTTCATTCGCAGGCATCAAACAATATTGACGGCATGCCGCAATGTCTACGAGTACCAGCAACTAGATATCCTCGCCATCGGAGTCAAGACGAGTCTGTCCTCCACTTTGTGTGACTCGAGCCCTCGAGGTCAAACCTTTAATTGGCTCATGAGTAAATCTCGGCGAGACCACTTTGCGCGGCTCATGAGTGAATCTCGGCGAGACCAACCTAGGCATGGGCAACCTGACCCGGTGGGTCGGATCGACTCGGGTTGATCCGGGGTTTTTGCCGGGGTTGGGCCGAGCTTCTCCGTACGCTGACCCGGCCGGGTCGGGACAGGTCGGGTAGGGTCGGGTCCACTGGTAACACGATTCTTGAAATCAGGTTTGTTCGGGTCGGTCGAGTATTGACCCAAATATGACCCGACCCGAAATCGGGTCTTATGAAACAAATCAAGATCTGACCCAATCATGAGGTTCCCAGCCCGATCAGAGCAGATAGATGCATCTCAGGGTGAGTTTTATTCGAAACCAATGTAACCGTCAATGCCCGTTTTGTCAGTAAACCCGAGTAACGGTGGGTGAGGAAGGCACCATATGCTATGGTAGGTGACGCCGTGACGGAGTTAGGTAGGAGAGGGTTTGAGCTGAAAAATGAGCGCAAGCTCTCTGGTCGTGGTTGTTGGGTGCAAATATTAATTTTTGCACGTCAACCAGGCGCCTGCGTTGCAATTTGCATTATGTGTGTGTGCGCATTTTCATTTTCATCTTCATTCTGTGTGTGTTCCGTGCGCATTTGTCCGTGCATTTTGTGTGTTTCATTTTCACTTGTAATTGCATTTTGCGTTTGTGCATTTTTTTTTCAGTTTCGGTTTTCACTGTTCTCATGATGCGTTCAAATGATGCTCACATGGTCCGCTCAAATGAGACTTCCACAAAGTCTCAAATGATGCTCTCATGAAGCTGAAATGAGTTCCCATGAAAGTCGCATGAGAAATTTTTCATGCGAGGCTCATTTGGGTGAGCTTCGAATGTTCAATTCGAGACTCATTGGAGTGCCATAAGCCTCGAATGTTTCACACGAGGCTTATGCGATCGAGCGGTGTACCAGGGGGCTCGATAGTTTGACTATCGCGGGGGTGCCGTTTACACTGTAACTCTTCTGGCGCGAGCAAAGGGTACGAAATCAGGACCGCATGTGGGGTCCTGGCACGTGCGTGAGGCCCCACAGGGCATGCGCGTGTGCCGCGAACTGTTGCGACCGCTCTGTACAGCACGATCGCAACAGAACAGGGCACGTTTTCGGCCCTGTCCTGAACTGTACACGCACATGATCGCAATCATCGCGCTGTACAGCACGACCGAGAAATATCTCGGTCGTGGCGTGTGGCAGGTGGGGGCGCGTGGGATTTCGGTTGAAAAACAGAATCCCGCGCTGACTCACAGAACAAGAAATTGCGCGCGAATGTCTCGCCGCATAAAAGAATGATTTTGTCACGGGTACATTTCGGTTGCTCGCGCCATCAAACGGTTAAAACCGTTTTACAGCTGTAAACTCGCATGAACTTCATGTCAGGCCTATGGGAGCCATATGGGAGCCACATGAAACCGCAAATGTTCATGTGAGGAGTCAGCAATGGAATTGCCTTGTGTTACAATAGAAAAAAAAAAAAGGCAACATCCTAAGAAAGTATGCAACCGTTTTCTATTACAGCGTGGCCAAACTCAAAGACCGTGTTCTACAACGACTTTTATGCCTGCCTTTGTGTGTGCGTAGCATTTGCATATAAAACGTGTGTCTGTAATTGTTCATTTTAAACGATAACAACTATTTTTCATACGCCTTTCAAGTTCATTTTCTACTACTACGTATTGACGAGAGTAGAATCGCTACCGTAGTGCTGCCGAAACTCTGCTCAACCAATTCGCTCGTCCTACAAGCTGAGCAAGGCATAACTACTCACTTGTTTTTTTCTACGCCCTTGGCTAGGAGGTGACAAGCTGTCACGCTCGAAGGGCTGCAAGTGATGTTAAGTGTTGCCAAGTTAAGTTTGTATTTCAAGCTTTAATCGCTTCCGCATAACGTTATAGCTGTTAACACGTGGTATCAGAGCTGGTCATCAGTCCTTTTGAACGCATCCAACGATGGGGTCGCCTGGAGAAGAAGGGACTTCAGCTCCCGCGAGTAGTGGTAGCCAGGAATCTGGAGTATCCGCGCCCAGGGCAGCACGGACGAACCAGGGCCCTCTACTAAAGGAAGTGCTGAAAACGTTCTGCGTCGACAAGTTCAGTGGTGAAGGGTACGATGACTGGTCCTGGAAGATGCAGTTGTACTTTCGGCAGATAGGATTTCTCAAAGTCATGATCGGTAGTGAGAAACGCCCTAGTAATCAGGAACTTCAGGGCGATTGGGATGAACGTTCCTCCGCTGGATATTACATTCTCTCTCAGAGCCTAGATCTCGCCCAACGACAGCACATAATGCATCTTCTTCCAGAGGACAAGTGCGGACCTAAGGCATGGGCCGTACTCAAGGACCTTCATGCACCTACCTCAGTTGTAGCCACTCTTATGTTAGAGAGGGAACTCTCCACCCTGCGCCTTAGTGAGGGAGAACCGGTTCAACCTGTCCTAGATAAACTTAGGGACCTCTACGCCAAGCTGGCTATAGTCGGCATTACCTACCCCGAGCAAACGAAGTGTGTGAAGATGCTGTTGCTGCTACCAGAGTCTTGGATGGTCTTCACCAGCGGCCTCAGTCTTCCCCAAAACCAAAGCCTCTGGACCTTGGAGTGGATCCGCACAAAAATACTTGAGGAGGACTTTCGGAGGCGTCAGTTGAGGGGAGGAGAGGAGGGGAGCAGCAGCTATGCTATGCAAGGAGGAAAACGGGGAGGAGGCAAGAAATGGCAAGGGGCTGGGAAGGGAGCACCAAACGACGAGGAGCTCCCTAACCAGCAAGGCGACAGAGGAGAGGGCGTGGTGGAGGCAGAGGTGGCAGAGGTGGCAGAGGTGGTGGAAGGGGATCTGGGAGAGTGGAAGACAAGTGTTGGTACTGTGAGAAAGTGGGTCACCCGTGGTTTAAATGCAGGACCAAACCCACCTGGTGGACCCCCTCCAACAGGACTCAGGATGGGAGCGGCACCGGAGCGGTTGCCGATGATGAACCGGCTGAACAAGAGGAGAGGGAAGCCGGTCAATTCTTCCACGTTGGTGAGGCGGACGAGGTCGCAGTGATCGCCCATGCTATAACCGAGCTGCACCCGCTCAACACGTGGATTTTGGACACAGGAGCAGCATGGACTATGACGCCAAGGGCTGACCTCCTGGACAATGTGGTGGCAGCACCGATTGCTAACGTGAAGTCGGCTTCCGGGCATGCGCTCAAGGTGACGGGGACGGGGCGCGCTGCATTCAAGGGAGCTGACGGCAAACCGGTGGTGCTAAGTGATGTGCTGCTAGTACCTGATTTGAAGGCAAACCTCATCTCCCTGAGGAAGTTAGGCAAGTGCGGGGTGAGCACAAGTACCGAGGGCGCCAAAACATTCAAAGGACAACTGGGAAAGCGGATGCTTTGGGACTTGCATGAGGATAAGGACATATGCAAGTCCATGTGGCAGCTGTCGGCGGTGCCCTGGGATTAGGGGAATGGCTTTCAGGGGGAGTGCAATGCTGTAGCTGCAGAGGAGCTGAAGGTTTCAGCAAGGGGAGGTGAAACGGACTGGATGACAGCCCACCGTCGCCTCGGGCACATTGCTATGCCCGCACTGCAGCAACTGCACAAGGATGAAGGGGTTAAGGGGCTAAAGCTGACAGGTGCAGCAGCAACCCACAAGTGTGAAACTTGCCTGCTGAGCAAGTTCACTCGGTTCCCATTCCATGCAACCGAGGGTGGCGGCAAGAAACTGCTGGAGTTAGTGCACATGGACGTGGTGGGGCCGCTGCCGGTGGTGGGGGAGCGTGGTGAGAAGTTTTTTCTCACCATAGTGGATGACTGGAGCCGAGTAACATGGGCATACCCAATCAAGAAGAAGGACCACGTGCCTGTGATAATCCGTGATGAATGGCTGCCGCTGGTGGAGAAGCAGTCTCAGCACAAGGTGATGCGCATTAGGACTGATAGGGGTGGAGAGTTCCTTGAGGAGGACCTGACTACATGGTTAAAGAAGCAGGGCATCATTCGGGAGCTCACCACCTCCTACACACCGCAATCCAACGGCGTAGCAGAACGGGCAAACCGCACGGTCTTGGAGACAGCACGGGCTCTTCTCATTGAATCGGGTTTGGGGTGGCCACATGCTGTGCGCCACGCCACGGTGGTGAAGAATAGGGTGTTCACCAACGTCGGCGGTGAGTCATGGGTCCCCATAGAGAGGTGGCTTGGGAGGAAGCCGCCCATTGACATGCTGCGTGTATTTGGCTGCATGGCTGTGGCACATATTCCCAAAGCACACCGCAACAAGTTGGGGGCAACGGCTGTGTGGAGTGTGCATCTGGGTTTGGCAGCAGAAAGCAAAGGGTGGTTGCTATGGGAGCCGAGCAAAGGGATCATATTTGACAGTAGGGATGTCAAGTTCATGGAAGACATCACCTATGGAAGCTGGTCCAAGCAGTCGAAGGAGCAGATTGTGCAGCAACTGCAGCAAGCAACCATGGGATTTGAGGTAGAGGAGCAGCTGGTTGGGGAGGAGTTCGCATCGGCACACGAGGAGGAAGGTGCAGCAGAACTTCCCGTGGTTAAGAGTGTGGAATCAACGGTTGAACCTGAAGAACCCCATCCTATAATACGTGTGATTCCCCCCACTCTCCCCCAAAGGAGAACCCAAACCAAACCCCAACCTACAGGACGGACCTTCTCACCCATGATGACGCGGCAGATGCGAGCTGCAGCCTTGAAGGCGAAGGCAAGGGGTGAAGGGGAGCAGCAGCAACTCGATGCATTGCTGGTGTTGGAGAGCAGCTGCGATTCTGATGAGGAAGCAGAGGAGGAGGTGTATTGTTTCATGGCACCTGCACCAAATCAGCCATTGA
Organism: Closterium sp. Yama58-4; assembly: GCA_947470075.1. Lineage (NCBI taxonomy): Eukaryota > Viridiplantae > Streptophyta > Zygnematophyceae > Desmidiales > Closteriaceae > Closterium > Closterium sp. Yama58-4. The sequence goes on along the minus strand of CANIUD010000091.1, from coordinate 88,421 downwards.
CCATGGAGGAGGCCCTGGACAAACCCGACAAGGACAAGTGGCTGGTGTCACGAGATGCTGAATACAACAGCCAGATGGAGAACGGCACATGGGAGCTGGTGCCGCTGCCATTGGGGAAGAAAGCCATAAATTGTGGCTAGATTCCTAGCATTAAAATTGACAACAAAGGGGTGGTGTCAGTTTACAAAAGCAGGCTGGTTGCAAGGGGATACCAACAGAAAGAAAATGAGGATTACAAGGAAACCTTTACTGCAACTGCGAAGCCGCCAACACTGCGTGTTCTCCTCGCAGGTGCAGCTGTGTGTGGGTGGGTGATAGTTCAGATGGATATCACCACAGCCTTCCTCTATGGGCTGATAGATGTGGAGGTGTTCATGTCGCAGCCGCCGGGTTATGAGGATGGCACCGGGCGTGTGTGCAAGCTGAAGAAGGCCATCTATGGCCTCAAACAAGCACCACGCTGCTGGTACAAGAAATTGTCTTCGATGTTAGAGGAGATGGGCTTCAGGGCGAGTGCGTGTGACGAGAGCCCTTTCCTCATGGGGGAGAAGGAGGCCCTTGTCATGTTCTTGGTCTATGTCGATGACATCCTACTGTTTGGGAGCAGCAAGCAGGAGGTGATGAAGGTGCAGCAGAAGCTGATGCAAAACTTCAAGTATAAGACCCTGGGGGAGGCGAATTACTACTTGGGCATGCACATCGAGAGGGACATCAGCAGTGGGGCAGAAGCTGCACCAGGAGAAATACATCAAGGACATGGGGCAGAAGTATGAGATTGAAGTCGGGAGGAAAGATGCCACACCACTTCCATCCGAGTTCAAGCTCGTAAAGGCAGGATAGAATGAGGGGGTGGATCAGCGAGAGCAAGCACGATTTCAGTCAGTTGTGGGGAGCTTGCTTTATGCAGCAGTGCACACCAGGCCGGACATATCATTTGCAGTGGGGGAGCTGGCTAGGGTGGTGCAGAATCCAAGCGAAGAGCAGGCGGACGCAGCTGACCAAATCATTCAGTACTTGAACTCATACCCCACTGTTGGAGTTCAGTACTCTGCTGTGGCACAAAGGAAGCAGAAGGGAGTAGAAGTTCTCAAGAAAAAGGGGGAGCACTTGGGAGAAAGGGAGTTGTTTCTTACAGGTTTTGCTGATTCTTCACGGGCTTCGGAGAAAGAGGATATGTCTTCAGTAGGTGGATACCTGTGTGTGATTGGGGGAGGACCCGTGAGCTGGAGGTCAAAGAAGCAGGTGGAAACTGCGGGTTCATCTGCTGAAGCTGAGTACATGTCGATGTACCACGCGGCCAAGGAGCTGGTTTGGCTGCGGAAGCTGCTGGAAGAGATTGGGCATGAGCAAAAGGTACCAACCCCACTCTTCTGCGACAACTCAAGTGCCATCTCCATGGCCAAGAATGCAGTGCTACATGGACTTACCAAGCACATGCGCATCAAGTGGCATTGGCTGCGCAAGGAAGTGCAGAGGGGAACCCTTGAGCCTCTCTACGTAAAGACGCAGCAGCAGCCGGCTGATTTCCTCACAAAGCGGCTGGCTGAAAAACCTCATTGGCGCAGTGCTAAGCTGAGTGGCATGAGCCTTAATTAGGCTCACGCATGTGAGTGCAAGCAGGCGACTGCTTGAGGGGGAGTTTGTTGGGTGCAAATATTTATTTTTGCACGTCAACCAGGCGCCTGCGTTGCAATTTGCATTATGTGTGTGTGCGCATTTTCATTTTCATCTTCATTCTGTGTGTGTTCCGTGCGCATTTGTCCGTGCATTTTGTGTGTTTCATTTTCACCTGTAATTGCATTTTGCGTTTGTGCATTTTTTTTTCAGTTTCGGTTTTCACTGTTCTCATGATGCGTTCAAATGATGCTCACATGGTCCGCTCAAATGAGACTCCCACAAAGTCTCAAATGATGCTCTCATGAAGCTGAAATGAGTTCCCATGAAAGTCGCATGAGAAATTTTTCATGCGAGGCTCATTTGGGTGAGCTTCGAATGTTCAATTCGAGACTCATTGGAGTGCCATAAGCCTCGAATGTTTCACACGAGGCTTATGCGATCGAGCGGTGTACCAGGGGGCTCGATAGTTTGACTATCGCGGGGGTGCCGTTTACACTGTAACTCTTCTGGCGCGAGCAAAGGGTACGAAATCAGGACCGCATGTGGGGTCCTGGCACGCGCGTGAGGCCCCACAGGGCATGCGCGTGTGCCGCGAACTGTTGCGACCGCTCTGTACAGCACGATCGCAACAGAACAGGGCACGTTTTCGGCCCTGTCCTGAACTGTACACGCACATGATCGCAATCATCGCGCTGTACAGCACGACCGAGAAATATCTCGGTCGTGGCGTGTGGCAGGTGGGGGCGCGTGGGATTTCGGTTGAAAAACAGAATCCCGCGCTGACTCACAGAACAAGAAATTGCGCGCGAATGTCTCGCCGCATAAAAGAATGATTTTGTCACGGGTACATTTCGGTTGCTCGCGCCATCAAACGGTTAAAACCGTTTTACAGCTGTAAACTCGCATGAACTTCATGTCAGGCCTATGGGAGCCATATGGGAGCCACATGAAACCGCAAATGTTCATGTGAGGAGTCAGCAATGGAATTGCCTTGTGTTACAATAGAAAAAAAAAAAAGGCAACATCCTAAGAAAGTATGCAACCGTTTTCTATTACAGCGTGGCCAAACTCAAAGACCGTGTTCTACAACGACTTTTATGCCTGCCTTTGTGTGTGCGTAGCATTTGCATATAAAACGTGTGTCTGTAATTGTTCATTTTAAACGATAACAACTATTTTTCATACGCCTTTCAAGTTCATTTTCTACTACTACGTATTGACGAGAGTAGAATCGCTACCGTAGTGCTGCCGAAACTCTGCTCAACCAATTCGCTCGTCCTACAAGCTGAGCAAGGCATAACTACTCACTTGTTTTTTTCTACGCCCTTGGCTAGGAGGTGACAAGCTGTCACGCTCGAAGGGCTGCAAGTGATGTTAAGTGTTGCCAAGTTAAGTTTGTATTTCAAGCTTTAATCGCTTCCGCATAACGTTATAGCTGTTAACACGTGGTATCAGAGCTGGTCATCAGTCCTTTTGAACGCATCCAACGATGGGGTCGCCTGGAGAAGAAGGGACTTCAGCTCCCGCGAGTAGTGGTAGCCAGGAATCTGGAGTATCCGCGCCCAGGGCAGCACGGACGAACCAGGGCCCTCTACTAAAGGAAGTGCTGAAAACGTTCTGCGTCGACAAGTTCAGTGGTGAAGGGTACGATGACTGGTCCTGGAAGATGCAGTTGTACTTTCGGCAGATAGGATTTCTCAAAGTCATGATCGGTAGTGAGAAACGCCCTAGTAATCAGGAACTTCAGGGCGATTGGGATGAACGTTCCTCCGCTGGATATTACATTCTCTCTCAGAGCCTAGATCTCGCCCAACGACAGCACATAATGCATCTTCTTCCAGAGGACAAGTGCGGACCTAAGGCATGGGCCGTACTCAAGGACCTTCATGCACCTACCTCAGTTGTAGCCACTCTTATGTTAGAGAGGGAACTCTCCACCCTGCGCCTTAGTGAGGGAGAACCGGTTCAACCTGTCCTAGATAAACTTAGGGACCTCTACGCCAAGCTGGCTATAGTCGGCATTACCTACCCCGAGCAAACGAAGTGTGTGAAGATGCTGTTGCTGCTACCAGAGTCTTGGATGGTCTTCACCAGCGGCCTCAGTCTTCCCCAAAACCAAAGCCTCTGGACCTTGGAGTGGATCCGCACAAAAATACTTGAGGAGGACTTTCGGAGGCGTCAGTTGAGGGGAGGAGAGGAGGGGAGCAGCAGCTATGCTATGCAAGGAGGAAAACGGGGAGGAGGCAAGAAATGGCAAGGGGCTGGGAAGGGAGCACCAAACGACGAGGAGCTCCCTAACCAGCAAGGCGGCAGAGGAGAGGGCGTGGTGGAGGCAGAGGTGGCAGAGGTGGTGGAAGGGGATCTGGGAGAGTGGAAGACAAGTGTTGGTACTGTGAGAAAGTGGGTCACCCGTGGTTTAAATGCAGGACCAAACCCACCTGGTGGACCCCCTCCAACAGGACTCAGGATGGGAGCGGCACCGGAGCGGTTGCCGATGATGAACCGGCTGAACAAGAGGAGAGGGAAGCCGGTCAATTCTTCCACGTTGGTGAGGCGGACGAGGTCGCAGTGATCGCCCATGCTATAACCGAGCTGCACCCGCTCAACACGTGGATTTTGGACACAGGAGCAGCATGGACTATGACGCCAAGGGCTGACCTCCTGGACAATGTGGTGGCAGCACCGATTGCTAACGTGAAGTCGGCTTCCGGGCATGCGCTCAAGGTGACGGGGACGGGGCGCGCTGCATTCAAGGGAGCTGACGGCAAACCGGTGGTGCTAAGTGATGTGCTGCTAGTACCTGATTTGAAGGCAAACCTCATCTCCCTGAGGAAGTTAGGCAAGTGCGGGGTGAGCACAAGTACCGAGGGCGCCAAAACATTCAAAGGACAACTGGGAAAGCGGATGCTTTGGGACTTGCATGAGGATAAGGACATATGCAAGTCCATGTGGCAGCTGCCGGCGGTGCCCTGGGATAAGGGGAATGGCTTTCAGGGGGAGTGCAATGCTGTAGCTGCAGAGGAGCTGAAGGTTTCAGCAAGGGGAGGTGAAACGGACTGGATGACAGCCCACCGTCGCCTCGGGCACATTGCTATGCCCGCACTGCAGCAACTGCACAAGGATGAAGGGGTTAAGGGGCTAAAGCTGACAGGTGCAGCAGCAACCCACAAGTGTGAAACTTGCCTGCTGAGCAAGTTCACTCGGTTCCCATTCCATGCAACCGAGGGTGGCGGCAAGAAACTGCTGGAGTTAGTGCACATGGACGTGGTGGGGCCGCTGCCGGTGGTGGGGGAGCGTGGTGAGAAGTTTTTTCTCACCATAGTGGATGACTGGAGCCGAGTAACATGGGCATACCCAATCAAGAAGAAGGACCACGTGCCTGTGATAATCCGTGATGAATGGATGCCGCTGGTGGAGAAGCAGTCTCAGCACAAGGTGATGCGCATTAGGACTGATAGGGGTGGAGAGTTCCTTGAGGAGGACCTGACTACATGGTTAAAGAAGCAGGGCATCATTCGGGAGCTCACCACCTCCTACACACCGCAATCCAACGGCGTAGCAGAACGGGCAAACCGCACGGTCTTGGAGACAGCACGGGCTCTTCTCATTGAATCGGGTTTGGGGTGGCCACATGCTGTGCGCCACGCCACGGTGGTGAAGAATAGGGTGTTCACCAACGTCGGCGGTGAGTCATGGGTCCCCATAGAGAGGTGGCTTGGGAGGAAGCCGCCCATTGACATGCTGCGTGTATTTGGCTGCATGGCTGTGGCACATATTCCCAAAGCACACCGCAACAAGTTGGGGGCAACGGCTGTGTGGAGTGTGCATCTGGGTTTGGCAGCAGAAAGCAAAGGGTGGTTGCTATGGGAGCCGAGCAAAGGGATCATATTTGACAGTAGGGATGTCAAGTTCATGGAAGACATCACCTATGGAAGCTGGTCCAAGCAGTCGAAGGAGCAGATTGTGCAGCAACTGCAGCAAGCAACCATGGGATTTGAGGTAGAGGAGCAGCTGGTTGGGGAGGAGTTCGCATCGGCACACGAGGAGGAAGGTGCAGCAGAACTTCCCGTGGTTAAGAGTGTGGAATCAACGGTTGAACCTGAAGAACCCCATCCTATAACACGTGTGATTCCCCCCACTCTCCCCCAAAGGAGAACCCAAACCAAACCCCAACCTACAGGACGGACCTTCTCACCCATGATGACGCGGCAGATGCGAGCTGCAGCCTTGAAGGCGAAGGCAAGGGGTGAAGGGGAGCAGCAGCAACTCGATGCATTGCTGGTGTTGGAGAGCAGCTGCGATTCTGATGAGGAAGCAGAGGAGGAGGTGTATTGTTTCATGGCACCTGCACCAAATCAGCCATTGACCATGGAGGAGGCCCTGGACAAACCCGACAAGGACAAGTGGCTGGTGTCACGAGATGCTGAATACAACAGCCAGATGGAGAACGGCACATGGGAGCTGGTGCCGCTGCCATTGGGGAAGAAAGCCATAAATTGTGGCTAGATTCCTAGCATTAAAATTGACAACAAAGGGGTGGTGTCAGTTTACAAAAGCAGGCTGGTTGCAAGGGGATACCAACAGAAAGAAAATGAGGATTACAAGGAAACCTTTACTGCAACTGCGAAGCCGCCAACACTGCGTGTTCTCCTCGCAGGTGCAGCTGTGTGTGGGTGGGTGATAGTTCAGATGGATATCACCACAGCCTTCCTCTATGGGCTGATAGATGTGGAGGTGTTCATGTCGCAGCCGCCGGGTTATGAGGATGGCACCGGGCGTGTGTGCAAGCTGAAGAAGGCCATCTATGGCCTCAAACAAGCACCACGCTGCTGGTACAAGAAATTGTCTTCGATGTTAGAGGAGATGGGCTTCAGGGCGAGTGCGTGTGACGAGAGCCCTTTCCTCATGGGGGAGAAGGAGGCCCTTGTCATGTTCTTGGTCTATGTCGATGACATCCTACTGTTTGGGAGCAGCAAGCAGGAGGTGATGAAGGTGCAGCAGAAGCTGATGCAAAACTTCAAGTATAAGACCCTGGGGGAGGCGAATTACTACTTGGGCATGCACATCGAGAGGGACATCAGCAGTGGGGCAGAAGCTGCACCAGGAGAAATACATCAAGGACATGGGGCAGAAGTATGAGATTGAAGTCGGGAGGAAAGATGCCACACCACTTCCATCCGAGTTCAAGCTCGTAAAGGCAGGATAGAATGAGGGGGTGGATCAGCGAGAGCAAGCACGATTTCAGTCAGTTGTGGGGAGCTTGCTTTATGCAGCAGTGCACACCAGGCCGGACATATCATTTGCAGTGGGGGAGCTGGCTAGGGTGGTGCAGAATCCAAGCGAAGAGCAGGCGGACGCAGCTGACCAAATCATTCAGTACTTGAACTCATACCCCACTGTTGGAGTTCAGTACTCTGCTGTGGCACAAAGGAAGCAGAAGGGAGTAGAAGTTCTCAAGAAAAAGGGGGAGCACTTGGGAGAAAGGGAGTTGTTTCTTACAGGTTTTGCTGATTCTTCACGGGCTTCGGAGAAAGAGGATATGTCTTCAGTAGGTGGATACCTGTGTGTGATTGGGGGAGGACCCGTGAGCTGGAGGTCAAAGAAGCAGGTGGAAACTGCGGGTTCATCTGCTGAAGCTGAGTACATGTCGATGTACCACGCGGCCAAGGAGCTGGTTTGGCTGCGGAAGCTGCTGGAAGAGATTGGGCATGAGCAAAAGGTACCAACCCCACTCTTCTGCGACAACTCAAGTGCCATCTCCATGGCCAAGAATGCAGTGCTACATGGACTTACCAAGCACATGCGCATCAAGTGGCATTGGCTGCGCAAGGAAGTGCAGAGGGGAACCCTTGAGCCTCTCTACGTAAAGACGCAGCAGCAGCCGGCTGATTTCCTCACAAAGCGGCTGGCTGAAAAACCTCATTGGCGCAGTGCTAAGCTGAGTGGCATGAGTCTTAATTAGGCTCACGCATGTGAGTGCAAGCAGGCGACTGCTTGAGGGGGAGTTTGTTGGGTGCAAATATTTATTTTTGCACGTCAACCAGGCGCCTGCGTTGCAATTTGCATTATGTGTGTGTGCGCATTTTCATTTTCATCTTCATTCTGTGTGTGTTCCGTGCGCATTTGTCCGTGCATTTTGTGTGTTTCATTTTCACCTGTAATTGCATTTTGCGTTTGTGCATTTTTTTTCCAGTTTCGGTTTTCACTGTTCTCATGATGCGTTCAAATGATGCTCACATGGTCCGCTCAAATGAGACTCCCACAAAGTCTCAAATGATGCTCTCATGAAGCTGAAATGAGTTCCCATGAAAGTCGCATGAGAAATTTTTCATGCGAGGCTCATTTGGGTGAGCTTCGAATGTTCAATTCGAGACTCATTGGAGTGCCATAAGCCTCGAATGTTTCACACGAGGCTTATGCGATCGAGCGGTGTACCAGGGGGCTCGATAGTTTGACTATCGCGGGGGTGCCGTTTACACTGTAACTCTTCTGGCGCGAGCAAAGGGTACGAAATCAGGACCGCATGTGGGGTCCTGGCACGCGCGTGAGGCCCCACAGGGCATGCGCGTGTGCCGCGAACTGTTGCGACCGCTCTGTACAGCACGATCGCAACAGAACAGGGCACGTTTTCGGCCCTGTCCTGAACTGTACACGCACATGATCGCAATCATCGCGCTGTACAGCACGACCGAGAAATATCTCGGTCGTGGCGTGTGGCAGGTGGGGGCGCGTGGGATTTCGGTTGAAAAACAGAATCCCGCGCTGACTCACAGAACAAGAAATTGCGCGCGAATGTCTCGCCGCATAAAAGAATGATTTTGTCACGGGTACATTTCGGTTGCTCGCGCCATCAAACGGTTAAAACCGTTTTACAGCTGTAAACTCGCATGAACTTCATGTCAGGCCTATGGGAGCCATATGGGAGCCACATGAAACCGCAAATGTTCATGTGAGGAGTCAGCAATGGAATTGCCTTGTGTTACAATAGAAAAAAAAAAGGCAACATCCTAAGAAAGTATGCAACCGTTTTCTATTACAGCGTGGCCAAACTCAAAGACCTTGTTCTACAACGACTTTTATGCCTGCCTTTGTGTGTGCGTAGCATTTGCATATAAAATGTGTGTCTGTAATTGTTCATTTTAAACGATAACAACTATTTTTCATACGCCTTTCAAGTTCATTTTCTACTACTACGTATTGACGAGAGTAGAATCGCTACCGTAGTGCTGCCGAAACTCTGCTCAACCAATTCGCTCGTCCTACAAGCTGAGCAAGGCATAACTACTCACTTGCTTTTTCTACGCCCTTGGCTAGGAGGTGACAAGCTATCACACTCGAAGGGCTGCAAGTGATGTTAAGTGTTGCCAAGTTAAGTTTGTATTTCAAGCTTTAATCGCTTCCGCATAACGTTATAGCTTTTAACAGTGGTGCCACGTAGTGCCACATAGTTCCATGTAGTGCCACATAGTGCCACATAGTTCCATGTAGTGCCACATAGTGCCATGTAGTGCCATGTAGTGCCATGTAGTGCCATGTAGTGCCATGTAGTGCCATGTAGTGCCATGTAGTGCCACATAGTGCCATATCCTCCACTTCACCCTGGTTCTGACCGTCAGCTCATTTTCCTGCGTGCCTCTTTGCACGTGCCTCTCATACACCCCTCTCGTCCCTGCAGGCCATTGGTAGAGAGCATCACGGGGTTTCAGATCCGCTCAGTGCTGGGCCTGCCCGCCCCGAGGAAGGATCTGTACGGAGTGAACGTGTGCGGCAGCATCGACCCCCTCGTTCCCCTGCAGCCGTTCACCGACTTTGCACCCCTCGTCCCTCCGGTCCTCCTAGACAGCCTGCTCAAAGGACAGCCCACCGCCGGGCCTCCGGTATCCACTGGATATGTGACGATTGGTGCGGTGACTCCACTCGTTCACTCCACTCGTTCATTCATTCATTGCAACCGATTGTGACAGGACAAACTTTATTCTGATTCTTTTGACAAAAGGGCGGCTCTTCTTCCAACTCTTAGATGCACCTTTCCCTCCCCCTGCATGCACCCTCCTCCCCCCTTGCATGCACCCTCCTCCCCCCCTACATGCACCCTCCTCCCCCCCAGCATGCACCCTCCTCCCCCCCTGCATGCACCCTCCTCCCCTCCTGCATGCACCCTCCTCCCCTCCTGCATGCACCCTCCTCCCCTCCTGCATGCACCCTCCCCTCCCTTTCTTTGTCCTTGCAGTCTTCGTTGTGCCCATATTCCGCCATCCTCTGCCAGCCAACGCATCCTCACACCAAATCCGCGATGCCATGAGCATTGCATGGGGCGGTGTGTTTCTTCTGGAGGCTATGACTCGAGAAATACTGCAAATGCTTGAGAATGGTGAGCCTTTTCTCATGGTCCAGAGGGCATAAGATGCGTATTCTGATGTCCTCTTCGTTTCCTCCCTCTTCTTTGTTCGCCATTATTCCTCTTCTTACAAGTTGTCTCTCGTGTCAATTTCCATGATTGTAATTGACTCTCACTGGTGCTGCTACTCTTGTTGCGCCCGTCGCATTGGAGTCACTTCTGAAGCCCACCAGCCTTCGTTGAGTCCTCCTTTGTCCTTGCAGCCTTCGTCTATGTCTGGCTCAACACTAGGCAGCCTTAAGCAGATTCATGGCCCAGCGAAGCCACTATGGGAGGAAAGCTGTCCTGTTTTCCACTGTGTGCTGCTGCCTAATCCTGTTTCTGCCTTGCTCTCCTCCTGACTTTTGAGTCGACTCAAAAGTCACCCCACTATGGGAGGACAGCTGTCCTGTTCTCCACTTTGTGCTGCCTAATCCTCATTCCCACTTTGTGCTGCTGCCTAATCCTGATTCTGCCTTGCTCTCCTCCTGATGGCAGGCACCAGCACATACTCATTCGCCATGTACGACAACACGGACCCAGGCGAGCTCAAGCAGATTTACGGCCCGGAAAAACCATAGTTGGAAAGCCGTTCAGTCTTCCCTTTTGTGCTGCTGGCGCCGGTGGTGCCTCCGGATCATGTGGAGCCTTTCCCCGAGGACATGCTGGGACGCACATTCGAAGCCCACTGCGGGTATGTATACTGAGTAAGTATAATCGCATGAGCGTATGAACGAAGCGCGGCCTGCCACACAATCATGTGGAGCCTTTCCCCGAGGACATGCTGGGACGCACATTCGAAGCCCACTGCGGGTATGTATACTGAGTAAGTATAATCGCATGAGCGTATGAACGAAGCGCGGCCTGCCACACAATCATGTGGAGCCTTTCCCCGAGGACATGCTGGGACGCACATTCGAAGCCCACTGCGGGTATGTGCTGGGCGTGGCATGAGTGGGCTCTCTTCTCTTCCCCTACGTGCTGCCAGCATCTGGGGTTGCGCCACCCAATCATGTGGAGCCTTTTCCGGAGGACATGTTGCTGGGGCATGTTGCTGGGACATGTTGCTGGGATATGTTGCTGGGGACGCGCATATGAAGCCCACTGCGGTGTGTGTGTACACGTAGGTATGATGAGCGAAGTGCCCGGCTGGGTCGGGTCGATTAGTATGGCAGCTAGTCACATTCGAAGCCCACTACGGGTCGCGAGAGGGCTAGGGTATGGTTGTTAGGAAAAAGTGCTTCAAAATTCTGCCCCATAAGAATTTGATTATAATAAATTGACACCGCTGAACTGCTTCAGTTCAGTTTGTTAAGTCTTTTAACAAACCACGAAGCGGTTCAATACTGCTAAAAATCGCTTCGTTCACAAACCGGTTCGGTTCGTTAATGCCAAAAAACGAACCGGTTTGGTTCAGTAATATGCTCATTCCTATTCCCTGCCATTCTGCGTCCACCTCTCTTTCTCACAGTCCTCCTCTCCCCCTTCCCTCTCCCCCACTTGGCCCACCCTTCCTTCCTCCCCCATCTTGAAACTTTCCCATGGCACTTATTTCCACAGATTCGCACAGCATGAGCCCTAACTCAACTGGGAAACGTAGATTAGAACAAAATATTGACTCAGGCCAAGTATTGGCTTATGTGTCTGCGAAGTTTATTGTTCTCCCACCGTAGCTGAAGTGTGCACCTTATAACGCGTCACACACTGCTTGCCAATCGAGTGTGGTTGTAGGTAGGGATGATCAAATGGCGAACACGAACATGTTCGTGTTCGCCTGGGCTCGAACATGGCCGTTCGGCGAACCAAACACTGTTCGGTTCGCCGAACACTTTACACCAGAAAGGGTGTTCGAAGTTCGCCAAGAGAGGCGAACATTTCGAACGTTTTGGCGAACACGAACACGTTCGCCCAGAACATGTTCGCGTTCGCCTTAAAGAAGTTGGCACTGTTAGAATTAGGCTGTCAACATTTTTGTGTACTATATTTTATATCGCGTAGGTTATTTGCGGGTTGGGTGTAGTTTGTAATCCCAACCCTATCTGGTTGGGATTCCCTCGTAATCCTGCAAATCTGCCAACTCACCAATTGGAGATTTGCTAGGATTCCCATCCCATCCTTTCCCTAGCCTTTCCCAACCCAACCTCGTTTGTACTTAAGGCCTAGTGCCTTCTTTACTAATCAATCAGTTGACCTCCATTTCTATCATGGTATCAGAGCTAGTAGATTCCGCTCACGCGGAATCCGATCCTTGGCGTCGCGATCGTTCTCTTCCGCTCGGCTATGGCGCTTTCGGTTCCCGTCTTCTCTGCTTAGCGTTTTTCGCCTTCACATCTTCGCGATGGTCAAAAGCGCTTTCACACTCCGTCTCCGTGCGTTTCCGATTTCAGCGGTGGCACATTCTCCGACAAATTCCTTCATCGTAAGCTCTGGAATTTTAATTTTCTGTGGCAAATTTCTCACATCTTTAACTTCGAACAGGTTTCAGCGGCGCAGCAGAGCAGGTTTCAGCGGCGCAGCAGAGCAGGTTCAGCGGCGCAGCAGAGCAGGTTTCAGCGGCGCAGCAGAGCAGGTTTCAGCGGCGCAGCAGAGCAGGTTTCAGCGGCGCAGCAGAACAGGTTTCAGCGGCGCAGCAGAGCAGGTTCAGCGGCGCAGCAGAGCAGGTTTCAGCAGCACAGCAGAACATGTTTCAGCGGCGCAGCAGAGCAGGTTCAGCGGCGCAGCATAACAGGTTTCAGCGGCGCAGCAGAACAGGTTTCAGCGGCGCAGCAGAACAGGTTTCAGCGGCGCAGCAGAGCAGGTTCAGCGGCGCAGCAGAACAGGTCAGCGGCGCAGCAGAACAGGTCAGCGGCGCAGCAGAACAGGTCAGCGGCGCAGCAGAACAGGTCATCGGCGAAGCAGGGCAGCGAAATCGCATATTTCCGCGTTTCGGACTACATCATTTTTTCAAAATCGCCGCTCCGCTTCGCTCCGCTCCGTATCGGTGACTTTAGCGCTGCGCTCCGCGCGAATGGCGACTTCAACTTCCACCCTTGTCGGAAATCTTATCATTCTCAATCTCGCTCCCAACGGCACGAGCACCAACTTTGGGGAATGGTGCTACGGGGTGGAGAAGCACCTCCTTAGCACGGAACTGAAGGGGATTTGCCTCAAGGATATCCTCCTCAACCGCGGCAAGGGAAAGATGCCTCTCCCTCCCGATCCCCTTGGCGAAGGCGCCACTGCCGCAGAAAAGGCCGCTTTTGAGGCTAAGACCACAAAGTACGAGACTGATTTCAGTGTGTGGGAGCAGGCGGATGCAGCTGTTATTAGGGTTTTTATCACCACTACTCCGGTCGAGCTTGTCAAATCCTATCGCACCTTTCGCTCCGCTCATGCCATTTGGAAGTACCTCCAGGACCGTTTCCATGACAAGACAGCAGTGGGTGTTGCCATCCTCATTCCTCGAATGTTCCAGGTCCACCTTGAGGAATGCCCGGGCATGGCAGATTACATCTCTGAAATCCGCAACATCCATGAGGAACTCAAGGACATTGGAATTATTTTCCCCGAACAGGCACCTGCAGCTGGGCTACTTGTAGGACTGACCCCGGCCTACAATGTTACCAGCTCCATGCTCAAGCAACTTCCCACCAAGGAACTCACCTTCGAAAAAGTCGCATCGGCTCTCCTTTCCGCCGAAAAAGACCTTGCAGCCCAAGCATCCGTCAATGCTGTGCGCTACACCCCTGGAATCCCATTCCGCTCCCAGCAGGGACCAAGTCGCAACTCCTTTCCCCCATGCCCTTACATCATTAGGAAGGGTCCACGTGCGGGGCAGAAATGCGGAGGCACCAACCACCCTGAGGCAACTTGCTTCAAGAAGCGAGATGATGAGTGGTACGACGTCCATGGTGTCTCCACCATCAAGCGCCCTCCCAACTGGGCCCCACCCCGTCGCGTGAACCAGGCCGAGGCAGTGGAGGAATCTAGTCCCTCAGTTGATAGCACCCCATATGATGTTCGTCTCAACCTGTTGTTCTCTGGTGCTGGTATTATTAATGAGAAGGGGTCGCAGTACATCGGTGTTTCAAACACACAAGGGATCGAGTTCATACTCGACAGTGGTGCCACCCACACAGTGCTCAAAGACCAAACCGCATTCACTCCTTACCAGGCTCCCATCCCACTCCTCGGAGCCGACTCTAGTTTCTCCATCCAATGCCATGGGTCCTCCACAGTTCCGTGTCCAGCCTTTCCATCGGGCACAGTCACTGGCATCTGTGCCCCAACCCTCCGCCACAACCTCCTGGCACAGAGTGAAATCCAACAAGCAGGAGTGATCACCATCTTTCCCAATGATGTCGACTACTGTGACCTCTTTGACGCCAAAACCGGCATTCATCTAGCCCGCTTTACCCTCAACTCCAACAACCTCTACACGCTCGCAGTCCCTCCCGTTCAAATGTGCTCACTCACAAACCTTCCGGTCCCTTCCACAGACTCCTCCACCTGTCACTGCCGTCTCCTTTCCGACAAAACCATGCTCTTTCATCACCGCCTTGGCCATATCAACTTCCGCGCGCTTTCGGACCTTGCCACAAAACAACTCCTCCACGGGCTGCCAACCTCACATCCCTCTCCTACCTCCACCCTAGGACCGCCTTGCCTTGACTGTGCACAGAGCAAGCTTCGTGAACAGCCCCATCCCCCCACTGAGTCCATCTCAGCCGCACCTCTCGACCGCGTGCACATGGACCTTTGGGGCCCAACTCCTGTTCGCTCTCGCAGCGGACACTTCTATTTCCTTGTCATAATTGATGACTATTTCCGCTATGTGTCTGTCCACCTTCTCTCCTCCAAATCCGAAGCCCCAGGCATCATCATTGAATGGGCCAAGCAGGCCCATAAACACTTCAAAACCACCATCAAGGTCCTTCACTCTGACGGTGGCAGTGAATTCCGCAACACCACTCTCAAAGCTTTCTGCTCTACTGAGGGTATTCGTCAGACCTTCACTCTCTCGGACAGTCCCCAACAAAACGGTGTTGCCGAGAACCGGAACCGTACATTGATGCAGATTGCTCGCTGCCTCCTCACGCACGCCTCCGCCCCTCCCTCTCTCTGGGGGTACGCCATGCTTCATGCTGCCGCCCTCCACAATCTCCATCCCCATCCTCATCACACCCACACCACCCCCGCTGAGTTGTGGACGGGTCAAAAGCCATCCGTCCGCCCTCTTCGTGTATGGGGGTGCACTTCCTATGTCCTCCTCAACTCCCAAGCCCGTCGTGCGGCTGGCGGCAAGCTTGCTCCCAAAACCATCACGTGCGTGTACCTCGGGCACAACTTAGATTCGCCAGACTACATTTTCCTCCATCCTTCCACCAACAAGCTCTATCGCAGCCGGGACGTTTACTTAGATGAGTCCCACCCATTCTACCCCTCCTCCAAGACTTCCCCCCCTCCTTGGCGAGGCGGTGGCGGTGGCGGTGGCGGTGGTGGCGGTCGGAGCGGAGGTAGTGGCGGCGGTGGAGGTCGGAGTGGAGGCACCGGCTCGGGCCAGAGCTCCCAGCAGCAGCAGCGTCCCCAGTCGACCCAGCAGCTTCGTGAGTGGCTTGCTCAGCGTGGGACGTCGGGGGGCAGTGGCCGCTGTTCCTATGTCATTCGCACAGGTGATCGCAAGGGGCAGACGTGTGGAAAGTTCCACACTCAGTACCGCTGCTTCTTCCGCCTTGACGACGCTTGGCGTGAGGAGATGGGCGAGGATGTTGAGCGCCCTCGCTGGGCTGAGCTGATGAGGGCTGGTGTTGATATCTTTGCTCTTGACTATGATGCTATTATTGCTGCCATGTATGCATTGACTGTTAGTGCCGAGGGAGACTGTTACTTGTGTGTGCCGCCTGACCCAGGTATAGGGCCCGCTGCCCTAGGTACTAGTGAGTCTGCTCTCTCTGGTATGGTGCCCCCTGTACCTGCTCCCTCCAGCACTGTCCCTGCTGCTTGCGAGTCTGCTCTCTCAGGTACAGCACCCACAGAGACTGCTCTCTCAGGTACTGCACCGGCTGAGACCTGTCACACCTTCACCCTTGACTCAGGTGCTTCCCGCTGCTTCTTTCGAGACAGTACTGAGCTCACACCGCTTCCTGCACCGGTCCCAGTCTCCTTGGCTGACCCCTCTGGGGGCCCAGTCCTTGCCCAGTCCACCACTGTGCTCCCTTGTCCGGCGGTTCCGTCTGGCTCGTTGACGGGTTTCCACCTCCCCTCATTCTCGACGAACCTGGTGAGCAACGCTGTCATCCAGGATCAGTGGGTTGACACCTTTACCCCTGGAGGACAGCGTGTGGCGATCTGCACGTGCTCCAGGACCGGCCGTCACCTGGCTACGTTTACTCGTCGGCCGGGGTCGAGTCTCTACACACTGACCACTGCGTCTCCTCAGGTCGCTGCTGTCGGTCAGGTGTCCGCGTCAGGTCTGGTGGCCCACGCCTGTGAGTGTCGTTCCCTGTCGCACCAGACTCTTCTCTGGCACCACCGCCTGGGTCACCCCTCCTTGCCACGCCTCCGTGGCATGCACCGTCGCCGCCTTGTGTCTGGTCTTCCCAGGTCCCTCCCTCCTCTCCCTTCCTCGCCTGCGCCGCCTTGCCTTCCTTGCGTCGAGGGGCGGCAGCGCGCCGCTCCTCACTCCTCCTCGTTCCCCCCGACAGGGGCTCCTCTGCAGACCCTCCACCTGGACGTGTGGGGCCCAGCCCGCGTTCGTGGCCAGGGCGGTGAGCGGTACTTTTTGCTGGTTGTCGACGACTACTCGCGTTACACCACGGTCTTCCCCTTGCGCACCAAGGGTGAGGTCCCTGCTGTTCTGATCCCTTGGATCCGCACAGTTCGTCTCCAGCTCCGCCGCCGTTTCCGGACGGATCTTCCTGTCCTGCGTCTGCACTCTGACCGAGGTGGTGAGTTTTCCTCCGACCTCTTGAGGACCTTCTGTCAGGCGGAGGGCATCGAGCAGACCTTCACGCTTCCGGACTCCCCACAGCAGAATGGGGTTGCTGAGCGCCGCATTGGCCTGGTCATGGAGGTCGCTCGTACCTCCTTGGTCCACGCGGCGGCTCCCCATTTTCTGTGGCCGTTTGCTGTCCGGTACGCCGCGCATCAGCTCAACCTCTGGCCCCGTGTCTCCTTGCCGGAGACCTCGCCCACACTGCGTTGGACGGGGGAGGTTGGCGATGCGTCGCGCTTCCGGGTGTGGGGTGCTCGTGCCCTTGTCTGCGATACGTCCGCGGACAAGCTCTCCTCCCGCACGCTTCCCTGTGTCTTCCTTGGCTTTGTCCTTGACGCGCCTGGCTGGCAGTTTTACCACCCCACCTCGCGCCGGGTCTTCGCCTCTCAGGATGTCACCTTTGACGAGTCGGTCCCTTTTTACCGTCTCTTCCCCTACCGCACTGCCCCCCTCCCTCCCCCGCCGCTTTTCCTTGCTCCTGGTCCCCCTCCGGTAGACCCCCTTCCCCCTCAGGGTCCTGCTCCTTCAGGTGTCTCTCAGGTAGACCCTCCTCCCGTCGCTGAGCCTGTCGAGGTCACAGGTGACTCAGGTGCTGCTGCAGGTGGTGCTGCTGGGAGTGCTGAGCCTGCGGGTGCTGGGCCTGGGGGTGCTGGGACTACGGGTGCTGGAGCTGAGGGTACTGTGCCTGAGAGTTCGGCGCCTGGGGGTGCTGAGCCTGGGGGTGCTGCGACTGGGGGTGCTGAGCCGGCGTGTGCGGAGTCTGGGGGTGCTGAGTCTGGGGGTGCTGCGCCTGCGGGTACTGAGCCTGGGGGTGCTGCTACTGAGCCTACGGAGCCTCGGGTTGCTGCGTCTGGGGGTGCTCCGGTTCGGGGTGCTGAGCAGTCTCTCACACCACAGCAGCTTCGTGACTGGTACGTCCGGCGCTTTCGCCGTCCTAGTGGCTCGGCTGGAGCTGGGGGTACTGGAGCTGCCGGGACTGGTTGTTCTGGGAGCACTACGACTGGAGCTGCTGGAGCTGGGGACTCTGGAGCTGGCGGCGCTAGCGGAGTTGTAGCTGCGGACCCTGGGGGTGGTACTGCTGCTGGTGCTGCGGACCCACCTGGTGGAGCTGCTGCTGGAGCTGAGGACCCGAGCGGTGGCGCTGCTGCTGGTGCTGGGGACCCGGACGCTGGAGTCTCTTCTGCTTCTGGAGACGCTGCGCGGCCGCGGCCGTACTTCGTACCGCTCCTTCAGCAGGTTCTTGGGCAGGCTCCTCCTCCTTGTCCTCCTCCCTCCGTAGAGTGTCCTCCGACTGTCCAGCCGCAGTCACAGTTACCGCCTGCCTCGCCTCTCCCTGCTCCCTCTCCTTACACTGGTCCCACAGGAGGTCTTACAGAGCGTCGTGAGCCTGAGTCTCGTCCTGCGTCGCCTGTCCGTACTGCTCGCACTGGTCGTCGTGTCCGTCGTGAGCGTCCTCCTCCTGTCCCAGGCACTCACTACATGACTCTGCGTCCCTCTACTGCTCCTCAGCGTGTCCCTCTGCCGTCTCCTCCTGCGTCCTCTTTGCCTGCTGTTCCGGACCCTGAGTCTGACCGGTATCGTGCTGAGCACCCTACTGTCACGCGTCTCCTAGCTACTGTTGTCACTGACCCTACCTTTGAGTCCTCGGCTGCGTCTGCTCTGGTCGCTGAGTTGGTTGACTTTGCTGCTGCCTGTCGTCTAGACTACGCTGCTCGCCTTGTTGCTGGGTCTGAGTCTGCGTCTGTCTGTCCTCCGTCCGTCGGGGGTGAGTGTGCTCTTGGCACGGACGTCCTTGAGGACAGGCAGGAGGACTTTGACTCTCTCGCGGCTGCTGTACCTCATCTCGTGGCCTGGTTGCTTGCCCCTGAGGGAGACCCGGATGCACTAGACATCCCCACTCCGCGCACTTACGCAGAGGCGATCTCGGGTCCCTACTCCTCTCAGTGGCAGACAGCCATGGACGCAGAGATGGCATCCTGGAAGTCCACAGGCACCTACGTCGACGACGTTCCCCCTCCTGGGGCGAACATCGTCGATGGCATGTGGATTTTCAGGGTGAAGCGGCCGCCAGGTTCTCCGCCTGTCTTCAAGGCTCGTTACGTTGCTAGAGGCTTCAGTCAGCGTCAGGGGGTTGACTTCTTCCAGACCTTCTCCCCCACCCCGAAGATGACCACTCTTCGGGTTCTGCTGCACGTTGCTGCTCAGCGTGACTACGAGCTTCACTCTCTTGACTTCAGCACAGCGTTCCTGCAGGGCAGCCTGCACGAGGAGATCTGGCTGCGCCGCCCACCTGGCTTTACTGGGTCGTTTCCTCCTGGTACCCAGTGGAGCCTCCGCCGGCCAGTCTACGGTCTCCGCCAGGTGCCACGTGAGTGGCACGACACACTGAGGACTACACTTGCGGCTCTTGGGTTCACGCCGTCTACTGCTGACCCGTCGCTGTTTCTGCGCACAGACACGTCGCTGCCGCCGTTCTACATTCTCGTGTACGTCGACGACTTGGTCTTTGCTACTGCTGACACTGAGGCACTCGCTCGTGTGAAGTCGGAGCTGCAGAAGAGACACACCTGCACTGACCTGGGTGAACTGCGTAGCTACCTTGGCTTGCAGATCACCCGGGACAGAGCTCGCCGCACCATCACCCTGACTCAGTCACACATGGTGCAACAGGTCCTTCAGCGCTTCGGCTTCCAGTTCTCCTCACCACAGGCCACACCTCTGGCTACCAGCCACTCGCTCTCAGCTCCACCTTCGGACGAGTCCGTAGAGCCGAGTGGCCCGTACCCAGAGCTTGTAGGCTGCCTCATGTACCTGATGACTTGCACACGACCTGACCTCGCGTACCCTCTTAGCATCCTTGCTCGTTACGTTGCGCCTGGGAGACACAGGAGAGAGCACTGGGAGGCTGCTAAGAGGGTGCTGCGTTACTTGTGCAGTACATCAGGCATGGGGCTGGTGCTTGGAGGACACGACAGAGTTGTTCTCACTGGTCACTCGGACGCTTCTTGGGTGGACGACTTGGCTACGCAGCGGTCGTCGCAGGGTTACACCTTCAGCCTTGGCTCTGGTTCTGTCTCGTGGCGGTCCACCCGTTCTTCTTCTGTTCTCAGCTCTAGTTGTGAGGCTGAGATCTACGCCACGGCCATGGCTGCACAGGAGTTACGCTGGCTCACCTACCTGCTGACTGACTTGGGAGAGCGGCCTAGTTCTCCTCCAGTTCTGTACGGCGACAACAAGGCGGCCCTTGCCTTGTGTCAGGAGCACAGACTGGAGCACAGGACGAAGCACATTGCTCTTCGCTACTTTCTTGCTCGAGAGCTGCAGCAGCGAGGTCAGCTTCGGCTTGTGTACGTGGACTCGAAGGCCAACACTGCTGATATCTTCACCAAGGCACTCCCGCCTAGTGATCATCAGCGGCACTGTACTTCTTTAGGCCTTGTGTCCACGTTTCCTCACTTGCTCACTGCTTGACATTCTTTGTACTGTACTTTATATATATCTTGTTGCTTGTCTTGTACTATATCTAGCACTGCATGTGAACTGGCCTTGTGGCCTTTGCTTGTGCTCGGAGTGTGGTGACTTTGTGATCCACCCTGGGCTTGCGTTGCTTTGCTGGACTGGTCTTGTGACCCTTTGTTCTCCCCCACTTTGCCTATGGGGGTGTGTTAAATTGTAATGTGTTATATGTTGGTAGGCTGTAGTGGGGTAGCTGATATGGGGTACAACCCCAACTAGGGTTTGCTACTTGTACCCAATTCTTCCATTCAATGCATCATTCTTGCCTAGTTCTCTTAACACGCCTCCCTCTCTTACTTGGGCTGACTTTGACACTCTCCCTCTTCCCGACGCTCCACCTCCTCCTCTTCCCGACACTCCCTCTCCTCCTCTTCCCGCTCCCTCCGCCATTTCTGATCCCCCTTCACCCACTTCCCCCTCCAGTACCACAAAGTCTCCCTCGCTCCTTCCCTCCTCCGCTCCCCCTCTTCCCTCTCCTCTCGCATCTCCTCCCACTCTCGCTCCCCCACCTCCTACCGAGCCCGTTCCTCTCAAGACCTACCACCGTCGTCCCCCTCCTCCTCCTCCTCCTCCTCCTCCTCCTCCTCCTCCTCCTCCTCCTCCTCCTCCTCCTGCTCCTACCCCTGATCCCGCTCCCGTTTCCTCTCTCCCTCCCACTCCCACCTCCCCTACCGCTGCGCCTCCTCCAGCCCCGCCTCCCTCCCCCATCGCTTCTCGCACCCGCTCTCGCAAACCTCCACAACCGCTCTCCCTTTCCGTTCGCGTCTCTCTCGATCCTCCTCCTGTCGGGGGTGATTATTCTCTCATGCCCTCCCTCCTTGAAGACAGACATGAGGAGTTGATTGATATCGACTCAGTCATCCACGCGCTCTGCTTCCTCTTTCCAGACATCGCAGACTCTCCCACCCTCAATTTCTTCGACAACCCCTCCATCCCTGCACCTCTCACCTATGCTGAAGCAGTCTCTGGTCCTCACGCTGCTCAGTGGTTGGAGGCCATTGTCGCAGAATGTGAGGCCTTCATTCACACAGGAACTTTCACAGATGTCTCTCCTCCCTCCGGCGTCAACATTGTGAAGGGAAAATGGGTTTTTCGGGTAAAACAACTTCCGGGCGAACTTCCTGTCTTCAAAGCCCGGTACTGTGCCAAGGGATTTACCCAAAAGCATGGACTGGACTTCTTTGAGACATTCTCTCCCACCGCCAAACCTCCCACACTGCGCACCCTTCTCGACGTCGCTGCTCGAGATGACATGGAGGTTGACTGCATGGATGTGTCTTCTGCGTTCCTGCAAGGGATCCTTCGAGAGGAAATCTACATGGAGCGGCCCGAAGGATTTCCAGCTCCTTTTCCACCAGGCACTGTATGGAAGCTGAATCGGCCAGTGTATGGCCTCAAGCAAGCTCCCCGGGAATGGCACAACAAGCTAAAGAGCACCCTAGGGACTCTTGACTTTCACCCTTCCACCTCTGACCCCAGCCTCTTCATCCGAGCAACACCATCCCGCTTCTTCATCCTGGTTTATGTTGATGACTTGATCCTTGTCACCAAGGATCAGACTGAGCTGGCAGTAGTTGAAACTGCACTTGGTGAGAAGCTGGCCATGAAGGACCTTGGGAAGCTGACGAACTATCTGGGAATGGAAATCACACGTGATCGCACTGCCCGCACCATCACCCTCTCGCAGAAGTTTTACATCAACAACGTTTTGACGCGGTTCAAGATGGAGGAAGCAGCACCAATGCCTACCCCGCTCTCTCTGCAGCACCAACTCACTGCACCCTCTATTCCCTCACCTGAGCCCTGTGACGAGCCTTACCCCGAGCTCGTGGGATCCCTCACGTACGCGATGATGTGCACTCGACCAGACTTAGCCTATCCAGTCAGTGTACTGTCCCGCTACGTTGCACCTGGTCGCTTCACTCGCCACCACTGGTCTGCCGCCAAGCGGGTTCTTCGCTATCTCAAAGGCACACAGGATTATGTGCTTACACTTGGCGGCCCTTCCCCTGTTCGCCTTGAGGGGTACAGTGACTCATCCTATGCTGATGACCAGAGTGATCGGCGCTCTTCCCAACGGTATTGCTTTACCCTTGGCAGTGGGGTTGTAAGTTGGCGCTCCACTCGGTCGTCCTCCGTCTCACTGTCGACCTGTGAGGCAGAGCTGTATGCCGGGACCATGGCTGCCCAGGAGGCTCGTTGGCTCTCCTTCCTGCTGACAGAACTGGGGTATCCCCAACCAACCCCAACGCCCTGGTGTGACAACGAGAGCACCATTCATCTCACCAAGGACCCCGTTTTCCACGGCCGCACCAAGCACATTGAAGTCCGTCACTACTTCCTTCGTGAGCTGGTGCAGCGCGGGCAGCTGAAGGCTGAACACATTGCCTCCGACTGCAACCTTGCTGACTTGTTCACCAAGTCACTTGTTCGCGAGGATCATTACCGCCTCCTCTCGGCCATGGGTGTTGGGCCTCCTTGTGGCTGATGTGTTGCAGCCTAGGGGGTGTGTTAGAATTAGGCTGTCAACATTTTTGTGTACTATATTTTATATCGCGTAGGTTATTTGCGGGTTGGGTGTAGTTTGTAATCCCAACCCTATCTGGTTGGCATTCCCTCGTAATCTGCCAACTCACCAATTGGAGATTTGCTAGGATTCCCATCCCATCCTTTCCCTAGCCTTTCCCAACCCAACCTTGTTTGTACTTAAGGCCTAGTGCCTTCTTTACTAATCAATCAGTTGACCTCCATTTCTATCAGGCACTACAATTCTCTAGATTAAAACACTGCCAGTGCCAATGCATGAATGTTGAATGGGACTAGAGTGTAATATCTTTTTTTGCTAGACCTTCTCAGATCCAAGTAGAGTAAAATTCAAATCGTTGCACATTCCCTCCCCCCACCCCCCAAGCTAGTCCCGCCCTGCTTCATCCATGTTAGTGCCAGCGTGTGATGGCGAAAGGCTAGATCTGCACTTAAGCAACGGCGAAATGCTAGATCTACGCTTAAGCAACGGCGAAATGCTAGATCTACGCTTAAGCAACGGCGAAATGCTAGATCTGAGCTTAAGTAACGGCGAAATGCTTGATCCGCACTTAAGCAATGGCGAAATGCTAGATCTGCACTTAAGCAGCAGCGAAATGCCTTGATCCGCACTTAAGCAACGGCAAAATGCTAGATCTGCACTTGAGCAGCGGCGAAATGCCTTAATCTGAGTCCAAACACCAAGGCCCGCGACCTAAAAATTGGTCGCGGGCGTATTCGTCGACGAACACATTGGTGTTCGTCGAAGGCCCGTGTCGAACACGAACACGTTCGTGTTCGACGCGCCTCGGCCAGCTGAGCCGGGCGAACGGCAAACGTGTTCGGGCGAACACCGAACACGTTCGGCCCGAACAATTTAGGCATTCGAGGCGAACTGAACAGGAGTTCATCATATTGCTCATCCCTAGTTGTAGGTTGACATGTGAAACTATTATGGAAGTCAAGGTTGAACGGAACCGAACCGGTTCGACCTATAAGGATAGAGACGAATACCAATCATAACACAGCAACCAGTCTGACCTAAATGGTTCGGGCACTTGTCGAACTAGTTCAGGTTCGAGCGAAATTAAAACGAACCGGTTCGCTTTTTTGCTCATCCGTATTCTCAATGCAGTGTCAAACATTGTATGTTTATATTGTGTAGAGTGTAGAGGGATGACCTTAGGGGGTACACAAACTTAGGGTTTGCTACTTGTACCCAACTTTCTCCTTAGTTCATCATTCCTGGTTCAGGATTCTGACATGGTTTCAGAGCAGGTCCTTCGCTAGGACCTAATCTTTCCGGCCCACCACTACTGACTGGCTTCTACTGCTTCTCTACTAGCGCCCTCGTGCGCCCTACTGTCGGAGCGCTCCCTAGCGCCTCCCCCCAGCGCCCTCGTGCGCCTCTCTTTCACGGCCCCTTAAGGCCCCGTCGACCCCGCACACCGCCCCTTAGCGACCCGCGCACCGCCCCTTAAAGGCCCCGTCGACCTCGCGCGTCGCCCCTTAGAGGCCTCGCTGGCCCCGTCAACCCCGCGCGTGCCCGGCTTAGAGGCCCCGCTGGCCCCGTCGACCCCACCCGCGCACCGCGTAGAGGCCCCGCGGCCCCGTCGACCCTACCCTTAGTGGCCCCGTCGACCCTACCCGCCGCCCATTAACGCCCCGCACGCGACAGCCACGGCCCCGCCAGCAGCAGCAGCAGCAGCAGCAGCAGCCGCCGCAGCAGCCGCCGCAGCAGCAGCAGCAGCCGCAGCAGCAGCAGCCGCAGCAGCAGCAGCAGCAGCAGCAGCAGCAGCAGCAACCGCAGCAGCAGCAGCAGCAGCAGCAGCAGCAGCAGCAGCAGCAGCAGCAGCAGCAGCAGCAGCAGCAGCAGCAGCAGCAGCAGCAGCAGCAGCAGCAGCAGCAGCAGCAGCAGCAGCAGCAGCCGCAGCCGCAGCAGCAGCAGCCGCAGCCGCAGCAGCAGCAGCCGCAGCAACAGCAGCCGCAGCCGCAGCACCAGCAACAGCAGCCGCAGCAGCCGGAGCAGCCTCCGGCCTCTGTTACTGGCCTTCGGGCCCTTGGTCTCCCCTCCTCTCCTCCTGTGTTCGGTCCTACGTTTCCTCCTCCGGACTCAGCTCCGGCTGTGTTCCCTCGTTCTCAGTCTCCTCCGTCTCCCTCTCCTCTCGCCAACGCTTGGACCTCTCGTCCTCCTCGTGCTCGTCCCTCGTCACCTGTCACTAACCTCCGTACCGTGTTGTCTCGTCCTAGTCCTCCTCGTCCTCCTCCGTCTGTTCTTCCTCGTCCTCCTGAGTCGTCCCTCACTGCCTCCCTGTCCACTCCGGTCACTGACTACTACCGCACGTACCGCCCCACTCTCTCTCGTGTTCTCGCCTCTCTTGTTACAGACCCTCGTGCCTCTCCTTCCTCCGTCGCGGTCCTCACTGCCGCTGTCACTGACTTTACTGCTACGCGTCGCCTTGACTACGCCACTCGTGTTGTGGCCGCTCCTCCTGTCCGTCCTCTGTCCGCCGGGGGTGAGTCTGCCCTTGGCTGTGACGTCCTAGAGGACAGACAGTTTGAGCTAGAGTTCCTGGCAGCTGCTTCGCCTCATCTCTGCGCCATGCTCCTCGCTTCTGAGGGAGACCCTGACGCTCCTGACATACCGACTCCTCGCACTTACACTGAGGCAGTGTCAGGGCCTTGGGCCTCTCAGTGGAGAGCTGCCATGGACGCAGAGATGGCCTCCTACAGGTCCACAGGCACTTACGTTGACGAGGTTCCCCCCCCAGGGGCGAACATAGTTGACGGCATGTGGATCTTCGATGTGAAGCGGCCGCCGGGATCTCCCCCAGTCTTCAAGGCATGCTACGTGGCTAGAGGGTTCAGTCAGCGCGAGGGGGTTGACTTCTTTCGGACCTTCGCGCCCACCTCGAAGATGACCACTCTTCGGGTGTTACTTCACGTAGCGGCGCAGAGGGACTACGAGCTACACTCCCTCGACTTCTCCACTGCCTTCCTGCAGGGCAGCCTACACGAGGAGATCTGGCTGCGTCGTCCTCCGGGCTTCACTGGCACCTTCCCGCCTAAGACGCAGTGGAGCCTCAGACGACCGGTCTACGGTCTCCGCCAGGCACCCCGTGAGTGGCACGACACTCTCCGCTCTACTCTGTCCGACCTCGGGTTTGAGCCGTCTTCCGCCGACCCGTCGCTGTTTGTTCGTCGTGGGCGCACACCTTTCTTCGTTCTGGTCTACGTTGACGACTTGGTTTTTGCCACAGCCAACACAGTTGCACTGGCGGAGGTGAAGTCCGAACTGCAGAAGAGACACACCTGCACTGACCTTGGGGAACTGCGCCGCTACCTTGGCCTGCAGATCACCAGGGACAGAGCAGCTCGCACCATCACTCTGACCCAGTCACACATGGTGCAGCAGGTCCTTCAGCGGTTCGGGCTTCAGCACTCTTCTCCTACACCCACCCCTCTTGCTGTAGACCACAGACTCACTGGGCCTTTTCCTGACGAGTCGTTCGAGCCCAGTGGTCCCTGTGCAGAGTTGGTGGGCTGCCTCATGTACCTGATGACGTGCACTCGCCCGGACCTCGCCTTCCCTCTTAGCATCCTTTCTCGCTTTGTTGCGACTGGGAGACACCGTCCTGTTTACTGGACGATGGCTAAGAGGATGGCGAAGTACTTCGCCACGACATCAGATACGGGGCTTGTACTTGGAGGGACTCAGCCAGTTGTACTCACCGGCCACTGCGACTCCTCGTACGCTGACAACGTTGAGACTCAGAGGTCTACGCAGGGTTACTGTTTCAGCCTGGGCTCTGGAGCTGTTTCGTGGAGGTCTACTCGGTCCTCCTCTGTTGCGACTTCTACCGCAGAGGCCGAGATCTACGCTGGAGCCCTTGCTGCACAGGAGCTATGCTGGTTGACCTTCTTGCTCACTGACCTTGGTGAGCGGCCGAGCTCTGCACCGACCTTGTTTGCTGACAACAAGGTGATGATTCTCCTGTGTCGTGAGCCTCGACTAGAGAGCAGAGTGAAGCACATCGACGTCAGGTACTTCCTCCTTCGAGAGTTAAAGAGACGCGGACAGGCACGTCTGGACTTCGTGGCCTCCGAGGCCAACACTGCAGACATCTTCACCAAGGCTCTTCAGCCTTGTGGCCACCGCCGGTTTTGTCTGCAATTAGGCCTTGTTGAGTCAAGGTCTAGTAGACTGCAGTAGTGAGTTCTTGCCTCTTGTTTGTTTGTACCATATATATTAGCTTGTACACTCTTGAACTGGCCTTGTGGCCCCTTGTTTGTGCTCAGTCTGTGTGATGACGTTGTGATCCACCCTGAGCTTTGTTTTCTCTCTTGCTTGTGACTGGTCTTGTGACCTTAGGTTGCGTTTTGTTGCTTGGCATTCCCCACTTAGGCTATGGGGGTGTGTCAAATGTTATAGCCTCTAGTGGGTTATGCTATATGGGGTACAAACAGTTAGGGTTAGGTATTTGTACCCCAACCCAATCAATCCAACTCATTCCGCTGTTTTCAGTTCGTGAGAGTTTCGTATTCCCTTGTACTCTTATTTATATGCTTGTATTTGGATGCTTTTATCATCTCAACATATTACATTTACTCTGTTTGAGATCAAGGGCCCACCCCTACCAATCTAGCTGCATGCGAACCTTCCCGAGGTGATCCTAGGGTCGATCAATCTCTGATCGTAACATGGTATGAGAGCGACTCAGGAATCTTCCGCACTGCTACCTCCAAAACCTTCGGCGAGCGAAAGGTGGCGTCCGGCACACGATCGCGTGTAAGGATGGCCGGAGGATCTGGTGGTCAGACGAATCTGACCGCTGAAGCGCAGTCCAACCCGGCTGCGACAAACGAGGAAGCGACGACAATTGGAACCGCCGTCCTCGCACAACTGCTTCAGCGACTCACCAGCTTGGAGCAAGGGCTCCGAACATTGCGGAATGGCGACGCGGGAACATCTTCCCAACCCTCTCAACCGGCCTTGAATCGCCAGAACACCGCCCCGCAAACTTTCTCCCTCGACACAAATGGCTCAACTCCCAAGACCCCCCGTCCCAGCGAAGAAGCAGTTCTCTCCGTGCAATCAAGGTTTTTTAGTATTTATATATATATATAAAAAGACAAGTGTCTGTTTTGACGGCAGAGACTTCTATACGTGGAGCTTCGAGCTGGAGCTGCTGCTGCAAAACGCGCAGATATTCCACTATTTCGATGGGAGCCACTCGATTGGCTCTCGCGCGAACAGTTTCTGAATTTTGACACGCTGCACATCGTCAGGCCACGTCTGGCACTGCTCACACATGACGACAAAAAACGCTACAACACCTGGTACCTGGACAGCTGCTGCGGCCAGCACATGGTGGGCTCCAACGTTTTGTCTCCAACGCCACCCCGACTCCTACGGTCACCTACGTCACCGTGGCAAACAACACGCGCCTGCGCGCAAGCGCGCAAGGCATCGTCGTGCTCAAGGCACGGGGAAGCCGCACGCACATCTCACTCAACGATGTGCTCATTGCGGAGATTCACTCTACAACGGTAGTGAGCTAGACTACGGGGGTTGGCACGAACTACTAGGAGTGATCGTAGCTTTGCTTGGTTCCTTAGCACTTGCACATTCACGGGAGAATTTGGCAAGAGTTTCCACTAGCAAAGTTGGAATTACAGAATGATTGAACAAGCAATGACAACAATGACTACATCAGGCACCTAGCAACCCTGCAGCTAGCCTGGTCGACCGCCAGCACAGCTCGGTCGACCGCCTGCCAGCGTTGCGTAGAGGAGCCGCGCCAGCACTGTAAAAGGACGACCTGCCAACAGAGCAGGTCGACGGCGTGCCAACGCTGCAGCAGAGCGGCTGTACAGCGTTGCCCCGTAGAACACAACAGTACGCACGCTCGCAGGTGCGCGCAGACGATTGGCCCGACTTGCCTCGTTGGGCATCCGTCGGCTGTTGTCTGCGCCTGACGAGCCACATCGACTTCGGGATACCAGCCCGAAGTCGCCTTCGCCATCGCGACCTCGACGACGTTTGCATGCCTCCGCAGAACTCGTCGAGCAGGTTACCCGGTCGACCTGGTCGACCACCAGGTGCTTGCGGTCGACCACCACTGCTTCTGGTCGACCACCAGGTCCCTCTGGTCGACCACAACTCCCGTCGAGCTACCCCCTGGTCGACGGAACTCCCCTCGTCGACCGCTGCTCACTTGTCAGGTCGACGGACTGCTCCGTCGACCTCCCGGTCGAAGTGCAGGTCGACAGACTGCTCCCGGTCGAGCTGCAGGTAGACGGAGACCCCCTGGTCGAGCTGCAGGTCGACGGAGACCTCCCGGTCGAGCTGCAGGTCGACGGAGGCCTCCTGGTCGAACTGCCCCTCCTGGTCGACGGCCCACCCGTCGCCCAGACCAGTCAGTTGCAGCTGTCGAGCTCCCTGGTCGACAGCAACACCACAGCGGTCCCCTGCAGCTCGACGAAGCCTGTCGAGCAGCTCTCCCACTGTGAACGGTCGGCTGCTACTCCCGTACATCCGACCAAGTCGTCGGCGTTGCCCAAGCGAGGGCGGGGCCAACACTCCACTCCCGTTAACACTCCCCTGCCGCGCTCACGCTTGGGCCTCCAGCCCACACGGCAGTACTCCACGGAGAAAACTCGTCCTCGGCGTGCACCCCACACACAGCACGCCGTCACCGCACCAGCCGTGCAGAAGGGCACGGCACCTACTGCTGCACATCATCGACGCCGTCGCCGACGTCGGCCAGACGAACTTGGCCGATGGCGACAGAGCACCGGTTGAAAGCCGGAAAATGCAGCGCCTTCGTCAGGAAGTCCGCCGGCTGCTCGGTGGTCGGGATGTACTTCAGCACGAATTTCCCGCGCCTCACCATGTGCTCCAGCCAGGCGTAGTGTCGCTCCATGTGCTTGAGGTTGCCCGTCAGCCCCAAGCCCTCAGCGACCGTGATTGCCGACTTGTTGTCGACGCGGAGGATGGTCGGCTTCCCAGCGTCGAGCAGCTTGAATTCCGCAAGGAGGAAGCGAAGTCGACGCCCCTCCTTGCCGGCATCCGTGGCCGCCACGTACTCCGACTCGGTCGACGACAATGTCGCGCACTTGATGCGCGAGCTCGACCAGGAGACGGCGGCCCCTCCGTAGACGAACACGTAGCCACCCGTGCTCGTCCGGTTCTGCTTGTCGCCCGCGTCGTCGGCATCGACATAGCCGATCAGCTCCAACGACTCTGGTCCACCGCCGAACTCCAAGGCGGTGTCACGGGTGTTGGCGAGGTAGGCGAGGCAACGGTCGACCTCGCGCCAATGCTGGTCGCTCCTCACCGTGAGGCCGCTCCCCAGCTTGCTGCAGGCGAACGCGATGTCCGGCCTCGTCGTCGTCGCCGCGAATTGCAGCGAGCCGACCTTCTGCCGGTGTTCCTCCTCCTCGCGCTCCTACGCCTCCTCGTCGTCGAACGTCATCTCAGCGTAGGCATCGACCGAGACCGGCGTCTTCGGGACTCGACCGCCCTGCTCCTCGTCGATAAAGCGCCTGCGCAGCTTGTCGGCATAGCCCTGCTGGTGCAGCCACAGCTTCCCTGCCGGCTTGTCGCGCACGATCTCCAGCCCAAGGTACTTCACCACCGGCGAGATCTCACGCAGCTCGAAGGCGGCCTCCAGCAGCTCCTTCAACTCCTTCAGCATCGCGGTGCTGCTGCTGGCGGCGAGCAGGTCGTCGACGTAGACCAGCACCCAGCAGGCCACTCCGTCGTCGCCGACCTTGAAGTAGAGCGCCTCATCGACCTGGCTCTTCTTCCAGCCAGCGCCCAGCAGCTCACTGTCGAGAGCCCTGTACCACAGCAGCGGCGACTGCTTCAGCCCGTAGAGGCTCTTCAGCAGCTTACACACCCGGCCGGTCCCATCGTCGAAGTAGTCCGGCTGGTACATGTAGAGCACCCTGTCGAGCTTGCTCTGCAGGAAAGCGTTCTTCATGTCGAGCTGCATTAGGTTGAGGTCGAGGACGGCGACGATGCTGAGGAAGATCCTCAGCGTGACGTAGACGTTGTTCTCCTCTGTACAGCACCGGCACTGGTTTGTGTGTGATCCAGTGACTCTACGGTGGTAGCTGGATGGCTGGCATGGGCAGAAGCAGATATGGCAGCCGTTGCCTCACGCAGTACACACCCTTTTCCCACACCCTCATTCTTCACCTCCTGTTTTGTCCCTTGTGCTGCCATCCCCTCACGATGCCCGCTTTGTTTTCCTATCACCAGCAGCTTTGGGGTTTGTACTTGATCCAGTGACTCTACGGTGGGAGCTGGATGAGAAGGATGGGCGGATGCAGATATTGCAGCCCTTGCTTCACGCAAAAGACACCCTTCCACCACCCCCTCACTCTTCACCTCCTTTTTTGTCCCTTTGTGCTGCCATCCCTTCACGATGACCGCAGTGTTTTCCTATCACCAGAGGCTAATGGGGTTTGTGCACGATCCAGTGACTCTACGGTGGTAGCTGGATGAGGAGCATGGGCGGATGCAGATATTGCACCCCCCATCTCACGCAAATAACACCCTTTCCCCACCCCCAAGGTCTTCACCTCCTTTTCTGCCTCCGTGTGCCGCCGTCCCCTCATGATGCCCGCATTGTTTTCCCATCACAGGATACGGTTTGTGGGTGTTCAGGGACTCTCTAAGGTGGTTGATGGATGAGCAGCATGGGTGGATGCACACATTGCTTTCCATTGCCTCACGCAACACACCATTCCCCCCCCCCCCCCCCCCTCAACCTATTCCCCATTTGTCATTGACAACCGACGCTTGACATAGCCTACATGATTACCATCTCGACACGGGTGCGATATCACGCACCATTGATGGTCCTAAACGCTAATGTGTAAGGTACTCTCAGCTGCCCCAAGCGTCTCCTCATTCATACAAATATGAACACATGTTTTGCAAATTTCTGATTCTCATACCGTGTCGTGCTTGGAACAACAATTACAGTCGCTGGGGTACCCTTATCCCCGTCCCCCTATATCCAACCATGTCTTACCACATGACGTCCCCTGTCCGTGTATGTGTTATTCTACAGAGCAAGCGTGCGGCGATGGGCATTGCAGATATGTGGAAGGCACCAAGTGCATACCTTAATTTTAGACTGATAATTAGCCATACGCGAACATGGATTTTTACCGTATTTGTTCTGCACACATTCACGCGCGTGATACAAGATCAGACAGTTCTGCAGTAGCCACTCTACTTCTGTTGAGACCAAAACTGCAACAAATAATACAAAGTATAGAGTCCTAGGCACAACTACCACCGCCACAATCTGGTGCGACGGTTGTGCCATCCACCCTGGACGCTGTCACTCCTGACTCAAAACTTCGCATTCCAAAGTCTATGTCTTCAGGTGGATCCCAGTCACCCAAGAAGAAATCAACATCCGACTGCATGCAATCACGGTAGCCCTCGTTCATCTGGTCGGTCTCGGGGTACAAAGATCCTATCACAACGTACACTAACCATGGCAGTCTTACGTGGGCCTCTTGATCGTCTCCAAGCAAGTCGGAAAAGCGTACGTAACACCTGAACCTGTGGTTCTTGGGAAGCATGGGACGGCCGTTGTTGGATGTTTGCGTGTTCTTCCCACAACATATGCGCAAAACTGCTTCGACCGTTTGGATGTTGTCGGCCATGGCGCCTTGGCTCTCTTGGGGCAGTTCCAACTCCTCTATAGCCCACTTCTCGAGAACACTGTTCTGCTTGGGGTTGACCCGAGCAAATTCTTCAAGGGACCATGACTCGCTGGCTTCCAGCAGTACAGGTGGTTTGCCAGATGGTGTGTGAGAGCGCCGCAAAAGAGGCTTGATATGGCCTAGCTGGCTGCTAGCTCGACTCCGCCCTCTCCTCATGCCACCACCCACTAATCTGCGGTACTTCCATGGCTGTCCACGATCGTCGCTGTCCGAATCACTCTCCAATTCATCAGTTAGCCGTGTGCCCAGAGACAGTCCCTTATGTCGAGTTCTCCAATCCATGTTCAAACTGTGGGGCACGGAATCGGTGGGAATGCAGATGGGGTGAGTTGGGGACACAATAAGGAGGGGCAAGGAGATTTGACATTACATGGTGGTCCGTGATGAAGAGGAGCATGGGGAGCACGGGTGCAACGGGAAAGTGGAATTGGGCGAGTCATACGGGAGGGAAGAGGGCAGAGAGCGCAAGCTCCGACATGGGTAGTGTGGTTGGGCAAGGTTGTTTGGGGGGTCGGTGGGAATTCGAGCATGGGTGCAGGAGAGCATGGGAGCAAGAGTGCATGGGTGAAGGGGACACGGGAGCATGGGTGCATGGGTGCTGGGAAGCATGGGCGCAGGGGAGCATGGGACCATGGGCGCAGGGGAGCATGGGACCATGGGTGCAGGTGAGCAGGGGAGCATGGGTGCAGGTGAGGTTGGGTTTATGGGTGCAGGGGCGCATATGAGCATGGGTGCAGGGGAAGCATGGGACCATGGGTGCAGGCGAGCATGGGAGCATGGGCGCAGGGGAGCATGGGACCATGGGTGCTGGTGAGCATGGGACCATGGGTGCAGGTGAGCATGGGAGCCAGGGTGCAGGTGAGGTTGGGTTTATGGGTGCCGGGGCATGCATGGGTGCATGGGTGCAGGGGAGCGTGGGTATATGGGACAAGTATGAGCATGGGAGCATGGGTGCAGGTTCTGCATGGTCTAATGGGTGCAGGGGAGCGTTGGAGTGTGGGGGCATAGGAGTAGAACTGTGGAGGAAGGGGAGTAGAACCGTGGGGGAAGGGGAGTGGAACCGTGGGGGAAGGGGCCCCATACAGGGGTAGATGTTGCACCATGTTGCCTGGGGGAAGGAGGGTGGAAGCGTGGGGGAAGGTGAGTATAAATGTGGGGGAAGGGGAATGAAACAGTGGGTGATGTTGCTTTCAAAGTGTGGGGGAAGGGGAGTAAGGAGTGAGGCAATAGGGGGTGGGGTAGGCGCAATGAGATGAGAGCGTGGTGAGCTGACTCAACACGTAGCAGGCTTAGCTGGCAGCATGTACTCCTGCCTCGGATTCGTGCGGAATCCTGGGGGTGCTTGGGGATAGCGAGACAGGCACTTGGAAATGAGTGTGTTTGAAAGAGGACAGTACATGCGGCTAGCCTGGCAGAATTACACGTAATTCTGCCTCAGCTTCGGGGGGCAGCCTGGGAGAAGAGAAGAAAGCGGGTGGAGGTGGGGGGGAGGAGGAAGGGAAGAGCGCTTGACAACAAAGGCGCAGCAACTATGGGCTTGGGCTGGCAGCATGTGTTTATTCCTCAGTTTCGTGCGAAAGCCTGTGGGAGATGCGTCGATGGAAGGGAGGGCACGGGAGTAGGGGTTTGGGGAGGGCTAATGGTTTCTAACCGCCAGGACACATGGGTTCGGTTGCAGCACGTACGTCTGCCCCAGGTTTTGCCATACGCGTGGCAGGCGCTGGAAGGTTAGAGGAGGGAGGAACTCTGACTGCATGGGTGAATGATGTTCCAGAGTTAACTTGTTGAGGCATGCGATGAGGCAGCAGGCAGTGCCTGCTGATGGTGTGGACGATAGTCGTCACAGTATGCTCCGTCACAAGAGTGTTACCGCAGGAATAGAAGCAGCCCATACAGACAAGTGGCACATTGAGGTACCAGAGGCAGCCGGCGCATTCCAAAGTGGCCGTTTTACGAATGTATTGTCTGCACAGTTACAGCAAAAGAGTCTTACCGCTGGAGTAGTAGCAGCACAAACAGACTAGAAGCTAAATGTTGTAGGCGTGGCAGCAGGCGGTCACAGAATCTGGTGAGCAGGGGACGACGCAGGACGCGTGCAAAAGTGTAAAGAATTACTGAAAGAAACTGAGAAATGAAGGAGAGTGAATCTGGTTCTCTTTGAGATAATTCTACAAGCAGACCCTTTAGACGAGAAGCCACATGATGGAGCAGACGGGGCTGGCGGTGCCAGAGTCTGGTGGGCGTGGGAAGCCAGGGAAAGGAACAGGGTATTCACAGGGTAGAGGCTAGTTTTGAATAGAGCTCTTGGACAGCCCATGCCGACTAGGTTATCGTTGATACACCAGAGGCAGCAGGAGGTGCCAAAGTCCGGCGGGCCGGGGCAGGGAATCCGGAGGGGCGCAACAGGAAAGTGGTGAGTCAACTGTCCACATCTAAAGGGAGCCCATGCTGACGAGCATCCTGATGAGGTACCAGAGGTAGCAGGAGGCGCCAGAGTGGGGGAATGGGAGATGACCCGTCGAGGCATGGGAGTGTAACAGCAAAGCATGTTGCATTGGAAGCGTGGGGGAAGGGGAGTGAAAGAGTGGAGGAGGGGGGAGTGTAACAGTGGGAGAAGGGGAGTGAAAGCATGGGGGAAGGGGAGTGGACGCAGGGGTAAAGGGGAGTGAAAGGGTGGGGGAAGGGGACCTATACAGGGAGGGAAGGGGAGTGAAACTGTGGGGGATGTTGCATTGGAAACGTGGGGGAAGGGTAGTGGAAGCATGGTGGAAGGGGGAGTGAAACGGTGGGGGAAGGGGCGTGAAACGTACGGTGAAGGAAAGTGAAAGCGTTGGGGATGGGGAGTGGAAGCGTGGGAGAAAGGGAGTGTTACCGTGGGGGAATGGGAGATGACCCGTCGGGGAAGGGGAGCGCCCCAGCCATGCATATTGCAGTGGAAGCGTGGGTGAAGGGGAGTGGTGAGGCGTTTTGAGAAGGGTGAGCGTCACAGTGGGGAATGGGGAGTGAAACAGTGGGGGAAGGGGAGTGGGAGCGTGGGGGATTGGTGGTGAAACAGTGGGGGCTGGGGAGTGGGGCAGTTGGGGAAAGGGAGTGAAACATCGGGGGAAGGGGAGTGGGAGTGTGTGGGATGGGGAGTGAAACATTGGGGGGGGGGGAGTGAAACACTAGGGACAGGGGAGTGAAACAGTGGGGGACGGGGAGTGAGGCGATGGGGGAAGGGGAGTGAAAAAGTGGGGGATGGGGAGTGAAACGGTGGGGGATGGGGAGTGAAACGGTGGGGGATGGGGAGTGGGCGCGTATTAGGAGTGGAGGTGTGGGAGAAAGGGAGTGTTACCGTGGAGATGACCCGTCGGGGAAGGGGTTGTGTAAAAGCTATGCATGTTGCATTGGAAGCGTGGGGGAAGGAGAGTGGAAGAGTGTAGGAAGGGGGAGTGGCACAGTGGGGGAAGGGGAGTGAAACAGTGGGTGAAGGAAAGTGAAAGCGTGGGGGAAGGGGAGTGAATGCGTGGGGGAAGGGGAGTGGATGCCGGGGGGAAGGCGGATTGAAAGCGTGGGGGATGCTTTGGGGAGCATAAGAGCAACGGATCAGCGGGGCATGGGAGCAAGGGAGGAGCACAACGGGGGAGCAGCGAGGCGCGGGAGGGAAGAGGAGCATTGATGGAGGGGTTGCCTCCTTGACCGTCTCTCTAGGACCCGCTCCCTTGGGGTTGTGAACAGCCTCTTTTATAACTCCTTATTGTCTTATTGTAGCGCCCGCCCACGGGCATTTCGATCACTGGCACCTCCTATCGTGTGCAGAGGGGATACTATTCGTTTTCGTTGGTGCCTTCCGTCACCCCGAAATTGATTCCTACCCGTATGCGAGTACTGCGGTGAAGGGAGACGGGGGGAGCGGGGTGATTGATGACTGGATCAGACGGGGGCTGGATAGTTAGCATTCCGCGTAGTATGCATAGTGGGAGGGGTGTGCTCCTCGTGGGGCAATTTTGCCCCGGAACGGCCCTCGCAGTGCGGTTTTGTAATTGCGCAGCCTGCCATGTGACGCCACGGTGCGGGCGCGTTTGGCAACTAAACCGCAATTCCGGGTTGCGCTCATATGACTGCTGGTTGCGCCGATGGACATTTGCACGTCGTGATGGTCGACTAACTCCACATCGGCTTCAGTGTATTCGCACCTTCATTTCGGCGCTCACGGTAACGGGAGGCTCAAAGCCATTGGTCGCTTCCGTGCAGGCGCGTTTGTACATGTGCAGAGCCTATGCGTGTCTCTGGCGTCACTACGTACCTCGGCAATCACATGTGCCTGTTCGTCGTCGCCTTACAACCAGCACCAGGGCTCGTGTGCGTAAGGTCTAATTAGGTCTACGGCTGGTGATTGAGTGTGTTTGTCAGGGATGTCTCAGTTCGAAAGTGTGCAAAACAGTTGACCCAGCCCTGGGTTTGGTGTGCGACACCAGATCCGTCGTCACAGATTGTCTTGCACACCCCCTGCGATCGAGGGTAAGGGTTTCGCGAAGATGTGAGGGTTCGTGTTGCGAAGTGCATGTTCTTTGGCGAGTGTCGTTTTGACAGGACGTTTGTTCGTGATTCGTAGGCCAATCAGGCCAACCCTTTTTCTCTCGACTGCAAAGCACTTGCTCTACTTGAGACCCTGGCTTTAACGAGCACCTCCAGGTAGCACACATGTAGGTTACCTCAAGGCGACTTTGAAGTTAGTTCGAAGTAACAAAAGGGGCCCCTAATTTTTGAGGTGACGCCGCCCCCAGCGCCGCCCTCGCCACGCCTGGCGGCAGGCGGGCCGGGGAGAATCGCGCCAGCGACGACTGTATGCGCGCGGCGACAGCAGGCGACTTTGAGCGACAGGAATGCGACAGGTTAACGCGTGCAGCGACAATTCACCGCAAAAATG
Organism: Closterium sp. Yama58-4; assembly: GCA_947470075.1. Classification (NCBI taxonomy): domain Eukaryota; kingdom Viridiplantae; phylum Streptophyta; class Zygnematophyceae; order Desmidiales; family Closteriaceae; genus Closterium; species Closterium sp. Yama58-4. The sequence goes on along the minus strand of CANIUD010000091.1, from coordinate 50,753 downwards.
TACACTGCCATGAATCATGCGACATGATTACTGTACATCACTGTTCTAGGGGAGGTTGGATTGGTTTGGGAATGAATGGACGTGCCACATCCAGCATCCCAAGCGGTCCGCCGGGGAGGGGATCTCGAGGCACAACACCCTAAGGGCGGGGTGCATCATGCTGTTTTTCAGGATCGCGATCCCAAGTGATCCTTGTTACAGTGTTTTGTCTTTTGCGTACAGTACTTACTGTAGCGTTGCTGCACCACCTGGGGAATCGCGAAAACTGCCACACAACCACCCTCGATCACGCTGGATCTGAGAGCGTGCGATCCCACGCGATCAAGGGTTGAAGTTGCACCACCTGCACACCGACCCTTGTTCGCGAGAAATATTTTGTCGCCTGACGACAAGCGAAACATAAGCGAGGCATCAACGAAAAAGTTACTAATTCAACCCCGGAACCAAACTGTAGATACGACGCCTTGACCGCGTCTGATTGGTGGTTGGGGATCGTGACTACGAAATCGCGGGTGGTGCATCATGGGAGGGTGCCGTTGGGTTGCATGGGACCCCGAGCACGCCCAATCCCACCGGATTCCACAGGGTTGCGGTGCTAGCATCGCGATCAGGGGGCGATCATGCAAATTCAGCTTGATGCACCCCGCCCTAATGTTTACGCGCTGTAGTGACCAGCACTGCCTGCGCATGCTCGGAAGCAAACGATTGTGCACCAAAGAAGCAGCATGTACAGTAAGGTAAGATCCAATTCCGATTTCGCACTCTTACAATTAAGCCTAATTAATGCTCACAGGCACAGCCAGGCCCTCAGATTCGTTTTTGGCCTGTCTGATTCGTCAGACTAGTACAAAGTTTTAGTCTGAAACTCTCAGAGTTGGCATAAAAAAAAGGCTGAAATTTCAGAGTGTCTTTAAATAAAAGTCTGAAGAGTCCTTTTCAATGTATTCAATGTTTCATCAAAATTTATTCAATGTTTCATTCATCTGATACCGAAACGTGCAAGACTAAGGGGATTTCCGAGAGAACATGCTCTGACAGGGCGAAATTTTGTGTCAGGGCGAATCTTGTGGTGTGAAAGGGCGAACCAGCAATGTCAGGTGGAATTGTTTTGTGGTTGGACGAAGTTGTTGTGCTCCGACGGCGCAAATCTGTGGTGTCAGGGCGATTTTGCTGTGATTGGGCGAAATTTTGTGCTGTAAGGCGCAGATTTGCTGCTTCTAGGCGATTTTGCGTTGAAAATGCAAATATGCTGTGACCCGTGAAGTCTGAATCACCAGCCAAGATCGTGTTTGTACTCTGAATGATCAGAGTACACTCCCGGAAATCTCTGAAATTTCAAAGATAGTGCTAGCCATGTAAGTACATTCCCTTATTCAAATACATTCCCAACTGTGCGGCACGTACAGTTGTAAAAACCGTTCCCACCAATTCCTCGTGCCTGCAGCTACCGATGCCGTTTGCTCCGACAGTCCAGATGTAATTCAACCGTCTGCGACGCTTCGAGTCAGCCTTGACTCTTCTCATTCATTCTTGTTACTGCGTGCTTCTTTAGCTGCGGTGAGGAGTGCACAGTAGTGTTCAGATGTTACTATTCGTAACAGATAGCCTTAAAAAAGGTCTGAAACTTTCAGAGTTGAGGCCCTAAAAAGTCTGAAATTTACAGAGTACACTGAAAAAAATATATGAAATATCAGAGTTTTTTGGCCAGATCAAAGAAAAAAGTCTGACTTCTGAGGGCCTGTGCACAGCCTATGTGTTTGCTCATTAGCCTGGCTTATTTTAACCTGGTCGTAGCTCGACTTGACCTGCTTGACCACTCCGCTGAGTTCGGAACAGTGCTGATACTGCTGGCGTGGCAGTCGCTTCGTGAGGAAGTCTGCTGCCATGTCACCGGTCGGGCAATAGGTCAAGTCAACCTTGCCCTTGTCCACTTCGTCTTTGACGAAGAAATACCGCAGCGCGATGTGCTTGGTGCGGTTGACGAAGCCAGGTTTGTTCGCGATGCGAATCGCGCTCTGGTTGTCGCAGTGAAGGCGAAAGGTACGCGAAACTGGAATCTTCGCTTCCTGCAGAAGTTCCTGCAAGTAGAGCCCTTCGCGAACTGCTGCAGTTGCTGCGATGAATTCCGCTTCGGCTGACGACAGGGCAACCAACTCCTGCTTCTGCGAATTCCAGGAGATTGGTCCCGTTGGTTCGAGTCGGAACAGGAAGCCAGTCCTGGACCGTCGATTGTCGGGGTCTGCTGCGTGATCGGCATCCACGTAGCCGATGAGGTTGAAGGATGGGGTTGGTGCAGTTGAGTAGCACAGCCCAATCTTGGGCGTTGAAACGAGGAACTGTAGAGCGCGCTGCAGGTCCAGGAGATTCTCAGCCGTTGGTTTACGTGAGTATTGGGCCAGCTGACTTGCGATTAGGAGAGGTCAGGGCTGCATGTGACAGAGGCAAAAAGCAGGCATCCCAGCTGCTGCTGGTAAGTCTGAATGCCAGCAGGGGATAGGGCTTTGTTGTCAGGTTTGTGGTTCGGTCCGGGAGTTCGGTAGGGAGTGGAGAGCGGTGCAGGTGAAATGTTGAACCGCTTCCCTAACTCCTCTGCGTACTTAGCCGCTGAGAGATGAATGGCCTCAGGCGCGTAGGAGATGTTGAGGCCTAAGAACTGCTTCACCTCGTAGTTGCACGTGATGTTGACGCGCCCCACCTGGCATTTCTCGAACTATTCGAGTTACTCGTTGCTCGATCCTGTGTAGAGCAAGTCGTCGACGTACACTGTGAGGAGAATGTATTCGCCGCGGAAATCGCGGCGGTACATCCCAGGATCGTGCGGCAGCAGCTTGAACCCAATTTCAAGCAGAATGTTGTGCAGATACTGCTGCCACAGCCTCGGTGCCTGCTTGATCCCGTAAAGAGACTTGCGTAGTTGGCATACGCGCTAATCCCCCTCGCCGTATGTGTGGGGCTGCTCCACGTAGATGACGGCGTCTACTAACGCGTACAGGAACGCGTTCTTCACGTCGATCTGGCGTAGAGGCAGGTGCCTTGCGGCTGCGATGGCGAGCAAGATTCAGACTGAGGTGTGGCGGCTGATCGAAATCGATCCCGTGCCTTTGGTCGTAGCCGCGCACTACCCATCTTGCCTTGAAGCGCTCGATCGTTCCGTCTGCTGCGGTCTTCACGCGGAAGACCCATTTTCCCGAGAGAACTCTCGCGCCTTTGATTGTTGCGCGGTCGACTAGCACCCAAGTGTCTCGGGATTCGAGTGCCTTAATCTCCGCGTCCATCGCCTCGCGCCATTCCTTGCTGTGTGGTCCAGTGAGAGCTTGGCGCGGGTTTCGTGGCTCGATGACACGTGGCGCTTTCGAGGTTGCGGTGTGGAGCCCGAGCAGCTGCAGTCCTGAGACGGTGCTGTCGTGGCGACGTTGCGGGATGACTTCCTGCACATCGTCGTCATCGCTCTCTGGTTCAGGTGGTGCTGGTGGTGCTGCGCCTCTGCCGCTTCCGCCCGTTCCGCCCATTCCTCCTTCAGAAGAGTCGTCGTCGTCGCTGCTGTGGCGATTTCCCCTTGTGAACTCACCCCTGGTGTCTTGCTCCAGAATTGCTGCGGCGGCTTCGTCCTCGGGCGTTGCGTAGCTGTGCCCGTCGTTCGCGTAGACGCGGTTCGCATTTGTCTGCTCGTCGTGGCGGAACTGTTCGAGGAAGAGGCGTTCGTAGAAAATCACGTCGCGAGCGTGGGCGGTCTTCTGACTGAGCAAGTCTAAGATGATCCACGCTTTGTGCTCGTGGCTGATGCCGAGGTGAATGCCCCATCGCGCGCGGCTGGCGAATTTGCCGATGGTTGACGTCGGCGGGCGGTATTGAACCATGCACCCCCACACGCGGAGCATGGAAGTGTCCCCTTTAGTCTCGGTCCACTTTACATGCGGGGACAAGTTGCCGGTGATGGCGGTGGTTGACAGCAGGTTGTGCACCCGTACGGCGTGGTGCATCGCGTAGGTCCAGTAGATCGGCGGTAGCTTCGACTGCTTCATCAGCGCCCGCACCTTCGTCATGAGCGTGCGGTTCGTCCGCTCAGCTACGCCCTGCTGCTGGTGCGCGTAGGGGAGAGAAATGTGATGCTCGATCCCCTTTTGCGCCAGGTAGCTCTGCATCTGGTTGCTCCTGAATTCTGCTGCGCCGTCAGATTGCCAAATTTTCAGCTTTTCCCCAGACTGTCGCAGCGCGTGCGCCAGCCAGAGTCGGAATACCTCGTAGGCTCTGTCGCGGGACTCCACGTTTGCGACCCACACGTAGCGCGTTCCAGCGTCGATGAAGGTGAGCGTGTACATTTCGTCGTCGACTCCGCAGTGTCCTACGTTCAGGAAATCGCTGTACACTTTGTGCAGCTTGGGGTAGCGGTTCGTCCCTGGCTCGAGCAGCGGGAACGGCTGATGGCTTAGCGCAGCTTCGGGGCAGACGGTGCAGTTTCGCGGATGTGTCGCGCCTCTTACTTCGGTGCCATCTGGACGCAGGAGCGCTCCTGGGGCGAAGACTCCCGCGTCGATGCAGTTTTTCAGTGTCGCGCGTGAAGGGTGTCCGAGGCGCTGGTGGCAGAGCGCATCGTCAGCGCGAAAGCTGGAGGTGCGCATGTAGCACGCACGAGCTTCTTCGGGGTCTTCGTCAGATGCGGGAGCAGGTTTTGCTGTTGCTTCTTCGGCTGCTTCTTCGTCGTTGGCGGCAGTCAGCACTAGTGCCAAAAACTCTCTGTCGCGAATCTCAGAGAGAGGGATGTTAGTCCCAGGGATGGTTCCAGGGACAAAGGTGGGTTCGCGCGGTTTGGGAGCGGGTCCATAGACGGTGCGGCGCGGAGTTGACGGCTCGTTGCCCCAATCGATGGTGTCCCAGGGGTTGCGATGCGGCGGAATGTCAGGCGGAGGTAGCGCGGGTGGAGCATGGCTCGGAGGACGACCAAGGGGAACAACTGCAGGTGTTGCTTCTTCCTCTCCCCCCCTTCGTTCTTCGCGGGAAGTGCCCCAGCCGCTGCCATCACCGCCAGTTGTGGTACCCCACCCGCCGCTTGCGTTGGCCCAGGTTCCGCGGCTGTTTCCACAACCGCTGGTGTCGCTCGTTCCCCATCCGCCAGCGCTTCCCCACCCTCCTTCATTGGAGGCGCGCTCTTCTTGGTCGGCTCCCCATGCGTCGCAGGCGAATGTTCCACGTGCCTCGGCAAGGCTTTGTCGGCGGAGCTCCTCAGCTTCGCGGCGCGCCAGTTCTTCCTCCTGTTCCACGGTAATTTTCTTCGACGAGTCGCCCCGATGAGAGTAAATTCCATGAACTTTTCGCAGGTGTAGGGTCGCGGCATGCCGTGCGCATCCAAGGTGCCGACGCCAGTGCCGCGTAGCATTCCTTGGAGATGTTGGGATGGGGGTCCAGTGAGAGGGTGGTCTGGTGCGCCGAACACGCCGCGCGTGGTGACTTCAAGCTCTAGCAGTGACATTCCTTCTTCTGGCGGCGCGTGGCGTTCTGCTTCGGCGATGGCGGCGAGTCCGCGGCCGGCAATTGCGCTGGTTGACGCCGTTGGCGTGTGGCAGTCCCTGCGGATGCCATCGGGGTCAGGGTTATGTAACGCCGTGTCGCGTGGGTGGGGACGATATGGCACCCACGGTCTTCCGTCATAGTGCTTCCAGTCCCTGCGGTGGATGTGCTCGAAGCGCAGTGGCACGAGGTCGATTAACTCGTGCGAGTCGCCGCTGCAGTCGGGGATGTCGAAGTCCAAGACATACACTCCGTTTACGGAGTGCGCTCTTCCGATTCGCCTGCGAGGAAAGATTCTCGATTCGTAGTGCAGCAGAATGTCGCGCGTCGCGCGATCCGTGCTGAGGTCAACGCCGCAGTCCATGAGCTGTGCGGCGGAAAGCAGGTTGAAGCGCAGATTCTGGACGATCAGCACATCGTTGAGCGTGATGTGCGTGCGGCTTCCGCGTGCCTTGAGCACGACGATGCCTTGCGCGCAGGCGTGTGTTGTTAGCCACGGTGACGTAGGTGACTGTGGGGATGGCGACAGCGTTGGATATGTAACGCTCGGAGCCCACCATGTGCTGGCCGCAGCAGCTGTCCAGGTACCAGGTGTTGTAGCGCTTGTTGTCGTCACGTGCGAGCAGCGCCAGTCCTCGGTGTGACGATGTGCGGAGTGTCAAACTTCAGAAATTGTTCGCGCGAGAGCCAATCAAGTGGCGCCACCCGCATATCAGGTACGTGCGGGGGACTTTCAAGCAGCGGGACTGGAAGATTCCAGTCTTGGTTGTCGTCGCCAGTGAAGTCGTGGCGCGTACTAAACGGATTGTTGTTGTTGAATGCGCCAATAGGGTGGGGTGCCGGCTCAGGTGAAGGTGAGCGCACGCGGCGACGACGCGACTCGCCCGTCATGGCCATGTTGCTCATGACGTTGCGAACTGGGGCAGTCGGTGACGGCTGCTGCTGCTGATGCTGAACCGCTGGGTTCAGGTTGCGCGCGGGTGGGGGTTGATACCCCTGGGCTGGACGCATGTCGCCTCGTGCGTCTTGTCGGCCGAACCAGTTGCTCGGATTGGTCGGGCGAGGGCGAGATCGGAATTTACATCGATTCGCCAGGTGCCCAAAGTTTCTGCAAATCTTGCAGTAGAGGCGCCGCGGCCGTCGCTCTTCGGTGTTGTCGGCGTAGAAGGCGAGCCGTTCACGTTCTCGTCGTGGCGCTGGTCGCTGCTAATCCATTTCCCATTGTTCGACAAGAAGGGCGGCGCAAAGGGCGGCCTCCGAGATGACCCCCTGCTGTCGGAGAAGCGCCTTGCAGGGCCGCCACTCTGGGCCGAGCCCTTGAAGCACGATGTTCACGAAGATTTCCTCCGAAATCGAACTTCCCAACTTCGCGATTTGATCGCGGAGGCTCCGACAGCGATTGATGTAGCTGTTGACCTTCTCCCCTGAGGTCATTTTGGTCTCCAGTAACTGCTGGAGTAGCCGGCTCGAAGAGACTGAGTCCTTCGGCTGATACACACCGTTCAGGTGGCGCCAAGCGTCGAGGGCTGGAGCAGCCGATGTCTTGCACGAACGGATGCTCAACTGCTCCGCCGGCGACATGTTGCGCAGGAGGACTCCGTACGCCATCAATGACTCGTTGTAATAGCGAGTTCTGGCGTCGTCGGTGTCCTCAGCGGGTTCCGCGTAGCTCCCGTCGAAATAATGGAAGATTTGGGCGTTCTGCAGCAGGAGCTCCAGGTATAGAAATCTCTGCCGTCGAAGCAGGTACTTGTCTTTATTTTTGATATGTTGAGAAACCTTGATTACGCGAAGAGAATTGCCTCTTCACTGGGACGGGGAGCCTTGGGGGTTGAGCCATTTGTGTCGAGGGAGAAAGTTCTCAAGAACTAGGCATGAATGAATGACTATCGAGAGAGTTTTGGTACAAGAAGGAAACCCTAAGGGGTTGTACCCCACATTATCTACCCCACTACAGCCTACCAATAACTACAACATATATATATGTTTGACACACCCCCATAGGCAAAGTGGGGGAGAGCAAGAGGTCACAAGACCAGTCAAGCAAAGCAAAGCAAACTCAGGGTGGATCACAACGTCACCACACTCTGAGCACAAGCAAAGGCCACAAGGCCAGTTCACATGCAAAGGTATATATGCAACATGCATAGTACAGTGATCACTACCTAGCAAGAGCAAGCATGCAGGTATATATACATATATATATATATATATATATATATATATATATATCACAGTACAAAGAAGTCTACAGCAAGTGTGGAAACGTAGGCACAAGGCCTAACAAAGTACAAAAGCGCTGATGATCACTAGACGGAAGTGCCTTGGTGAATATATCAGCAGTGTTGGCCCGAGTGGCCACGTGTGCAAGACGAAGCTGACCGCGCTGCTGCAACTCTCGAGCCAGGAAGTAACGGAGAGCGATGTGCTTCGTTCTGTGCTCCTCACACAAGGCAATGGCGGCCTTGTTGTCGACGTATAGAACTGGAGGAGAACGAGGCCGCTCTCCCAGGTCGGTCAGCAGGTAAGTGAGCCAGCGTAACTACTGAGCAGCCATGGCTGTGGTGAGATCTAAGCCTCACAACTGGAGCTGAGAATAGAAGACGAGCGTGTAGACCGCCAAGAAACAGAACCAGAGCCGAGGCTGAAAGTGTAACCCTGTGACGACCGCTGTGTAGCCTGGTCGTCAACCCAAGATGCGTCTGAGTGCCCAGTGAGGACCACCTCACTCCGCCCTCCAAGCACGAGCCCCATGCCCGATGTACTGCACAAGTAGTGCAGTACCCTCTTCGCAGCATCCCAGTGCACCTTTCGGTGTCGACCAGGAGCCACGTAGCGTGCCAGAAGGCCAAGAGGGTACGCAAGGTCAGGACGAGTGCAGGTCATCAGGTACATGAGGCAGCCCACTAACTCTGGGTAAGGACCACTCGGCTCTACGGACTCGTCCGAAGGTGGAGCTGAGAGCGAGTGACCTGTAGCCAGAGGAGTGGACTGTGGCGAGGACCAGGTGAAGCCGAAGCGCTGAAGGACCTGCTGCACCATGTGTGACTGAGTCAGTGTGATGGTGCGGCGTGCTCTGTCCCGGGTGATCTGCAAGCCAAGGTAGCTGCGCAACTCACCCAGGTCTGTGCACGTGTGTCTCTTCTGCAGCTCCGACTTCACCAGGGCGAGAGCCTCAGTGTCAGCAGTGGCAAAGACCAAGTCGTCGACGTACACGAGGATGTAGAACGGCGGCAGTGAAGTGTCGGTGCGCAGAAACAGTGACGGGTCAGCAGTCGAAGGAGCAAACCCAAGAGCCGCAAGTGTAGTCCTCAGTGTGTCATGCCACTCACGAGGCGCGTGGCGGAGACCGTAGACTGGCTGCCGGAGGCTCCACTGGGTACTAGGAGGGAACGACCCAGTGAAGCTAGGTGGGCGGCGCAGCCAGATCTCCTCGTGCAGGCTGCCCTGTAAGAAGGCTGTGCTGAAGTCAAGAGAGTGAAGCTCGTAGTCACGCAGAGCGGCAACGTGCAGCAGCACCCGAAGAGTGGTCATCTTCGGGGTGGGGGAGAAGGTCTGGAAGAAGTCAACTCCCTCTCGCTGACTGAAGCCTCGAGCAATGTAACGCGCCTTGAAGACAGGCGAAGAACCCGGCGGCCGCTTCACCCTGAAGATCCACATGCCATCGACGATGTTCGCCCCAGGAGGGGGAACCTCATTGACGTAAGTGCATGTGGACTTCCAGGATGCCATCTCTACGTCCATGGCTGCCTGCCACTGAGAGGAGTACTCATCCGCGATCGCCTCAGCGTAAGAGCGCGAGGTCGGGATGTCTAAAGCATCCGGGTCTCCCTGAGGGGCAAGCAGCATGGCCACGAGATGAGGCGCAGCGGCCGCAAGACACTCAAGGTCCTCCTGTCTGTCCTCAAGGACGTCCGTGCCTAGAGCACACTCACCCCCGACGGACGGAGGACAGACAGACTCAGACTCAGCAACAAGGCTAGCAGCGTAGTCTAGACGACAGGCAACAGCAAAGTCAACAAGCTCAGCAACTAAGGCAGACGCAGCAGCAGACTCAAACGACGGGTCAGTGACAACAGTGGCTAACAGACGCTTGACAGTGAGGTGCTCAGCACGAAACCGGTCAGACTCAGGGTCCGGAACGTCAGGCAGAGAGGACGCAGGGGGAGACGGCAGAGGAACACGCTGCGGAGTAGAAAAAGGGCGCAGGGCGACGAGGTGCACGCCGGGGACAGCCGGCTGACGCGGACGAGGAACACGACGACCAGTACGACCAGAACGAACAGGCGAGACAGGACGCGACGCAGGCTCACGACGCTCGGTTTGACCTCTTGTCTGCTCAGTGTAAGGAGAAGGAGCAGGCAGCGGTGAGCCAGGCTGTAACGGAAGACCAGTAGAAGACGGGAGACTAAGAACCTGGCGAAGTACAGAGTCAGGCGGTGGCTGAGACGACGGAGACGGCGGAGCGAAGAACAGTCGCGGCTGTGCCATGCCAGCAGCACCTCCAGCAGCTCCAGCACCTCCAACAGCTCCAGAGCCTCCAGTGCCAGCACCCCCAGAACCGGCACCTCCAGTCCCAGGGTCTCCAACCTCAGGGTCTCCCGCAGCAGCACCCCCAGAACCAGCACCTCCAGTCCCAGGGTCTCCAGCCTCAGCGTCTCCAGCAGCAGCACCCCCAGAACCAGCACCTCCAGTCTCAAGGTCTCCAGCCTCCGTGTCTCCAGAAGCAGCACTCCCAGACGCAGCACCTCCGGGACCAGCAACTCCAGCACCTCCAGGAGACAAGGAACCAGTACCACTCCCAGCCCCAACGATGTCAACAGAATCAGCTCCAGCGGCAGAGCCCCGAGCTCCAGCAGCGCGACCCTGACGGCGACCGTACCAGTCGTGCAGCTGCTGTGGGGTGAGAGGCACACGCGGACGAAGGCGGCCACTCCAAGGAGACTGCGCACCAGCAGTCACAGTACCCTCCGACGTCTCACCCCCAGGCTCCTCACGCTCGGGCTCAGTACCCTCAGACGCAGCAGCCCCAGACGTAGTACCTCCAGTCTCCTCACGCTCAGGCTCAGCACCTCCAGGCTCAGCACCCTCAGGCTCCTCACGCTCAGGCTCAGCACCCCCAGGCTCCGCACCCTCAGGCTCCGCACCCCCAGGCTCCGCACCCCCAGGCTCAGCACCCCCAGGCTCAGCACCCCGAGCAGGACCACCCCCAGCAGGACCGGAGTCACCAGTGACCTCAACAGGCGCAGGCACAGGAGGGTCTACCTGAGAAACACCTGAAGGAGCAGGACCTGGCGCGGGGAGGGGGTCTACCCGAGAAGGACCTGGAGTGAGGAAGAGCGGCCGGGGGGCGCGAGGGGAAGTACGGTAGGGAAAGAGACGGTAGAAGGGAACGGACTCGTCAAAGGTGACGTCCTGAGACGCAAAGACACGGCGCGAGGCGGGGTCGTAGAACTGCCAGCCAGGCGCGTCAGGAGGAAAACCAAGGAAGACACAGGGAATGGCGCGAGCAGAGAGCTTGTCCGCGGTGGTATCGCGGACAAAGGCACGAGCACCCCAGACCCGGAAACGCGACGCATCGCCAACCTCCCCCGTCCACAGTAGTGTGGGCGAGGTCTCCGGCAAGGAGACACGGGGTCAGAGGTTGAGCTGATGCGCCGCGTACCGTACCGCAAATGGCTACAGAAAATGGGGGTACCGGACCGCAAATAGCCGCATGGATCATGGAGGTACGAGCGACCTCCATGACTTAGCCAATGCAGCGCTTGTCAAATTATATAGGTGTGAGTTTGGTGTAGGCTGTAGTGGGGCAGCCTGTATAGGGTACAACCCAAAGTTAGGGGTTAGGACATGTAACCTTGTTTCTTCAATCCAACATCATTCCTGCTGCTAGATTCTAACATGGTTTCAGAGCAGTAGGTCCGTAGGACCGTTTTTTTTTTTTCGGGCCCACCTACCGTTGCGGTTACCACGCTACCCCACCTGTTGCCTTCCTTGCCTTGCCTTGTGACGTGCTGCGCTGCGCGCGCCGTCCAGCAGCCCTAGTGCTGCCTCCTGCTGCCCTAGGCCAACGTGCTGCCCCTGTAGTCTCGTAAGGCCCGCGCGCCGCCCCTGCAGGCCCGTCACGCCTGTTGGCCGCCCCTCGCGTCGCGCCCGCTGCCCGCGCGTCGCTCTGCGGCCCCGCGCGTCGCGTCCGCTGTCCGCGCGTCGCGCTGCAGCCCTGCGCGTCGCGTCCGCTGCCCGTGCGTCGCGCTGCAGCCCTGCGCGCCGCGGCGGCCGTCCCCGCGCAGCCCGCTGCGGCTTCGCGTGCCGCGCCCGCAGCTCGCATAGTGCACTGCAGCCCCGCGCGTCTCGTCCGCTGCCGGCGCGTCGTGCTGCAGCCCCGCGCGTCGCGTCCACTGCCCGCGCGTCGTGCTACGCGCCCTGCCGGTGACGCGCCCCGCCCTGCAGCTGACGCGGCCCCGCCCTGCCTCTGACGCGGCCGCGCCCTGCCCTGCAGCTGACGCGGCCCCGCCCTGCCTCTGCCGCGGCCGCGCCCTGCCGGTGACGCGGCCCCGCCCTGCCTTGGACGCGGCCGCGCCCTGCCTCTGACGCGGCCGCGCTCTGCCGCCGGCGCGGCCCCGCCTGGCCGCCGACGCGGCCCCGCCAGGCCACAGTACCTATCGCGGCCCCGACCTGCCGCTGACGCGGCCCCGCCCTGCAGCTGCCGCGGCCCCGACCTGCCGCTGATGCGGCCCCGCCCTGCAGCTGCCGCGGCCCCGCTCTTCAGCCGCTGTTGCGGCCCCGCCGTCGCCGCCGTCGTGCGCCTACCCTGTCGCCGCCCGCCACGCACCGGCCCTGCTCGCCCGGCGAGAGCCTGCCCTTCCCGCCACTTGTGAGCACCTGCCTTGTTCGCGCGCTGCCGCGCCCACCTGCGTGCCTGCCTGCCTGCCTGCCTGCCTGCCCGCCTGCCTGCCGGCCTGCCTGCCTGCCTGCCTGCCTACCTGCCTGCCTGCCGGCCTGCCTGCCTGTCCTGCCCGCGCTACTACTACTGCTACTACTGCTACTGTCGGGGGGCCAGATGCAGCTCCAGCGACGTTCACGCGAGTCTCTCACGCCCCAGCAGCTTAGTGAGTGGTACGCTAGTTGGGGTTGTCGCGGTAGCCGTCGTAGCTGTCGCCCTGGAGCTGGTCAGTTGGGAGCGTCTGGCAGTGGCCAGCTGCAGCTGCAGCAGCGTCTACGCGAGACACTTACGTCCCAGCAGCTCCACGAGTGGTACGCTCAGAGTCGAGGGTCTTTGAGTACAGTTCGCTGCCCGTACGTCATTCGCACAGGTGCTCGGACTGGTCAGCCTTGCGGGACGCCTGGTCACAGACAGTCCCGCTGCTTCGCCCGTTTGAGCGACGCCTAGCGTACAGAGTTTGGCGACGAGGCTGAGCTCCCTTCCTGGCTGGAGCTGCTTGGGCAAAGGGTCGATATCTTTGCTCTTGACTATGATGCTATTCTCACTGCCATGTATGCATTGCCTACTAGTGCTGACCGTGCCTGTTACCTGTGCGTACCGCCTGACCCAGGTATAGAGGCTGCTGCTCTAGGTGCTAGTGAGGCTGCTGCTCTAGGTGCTAGTGCGTCTCCTACTCTAGGTGCTGGTGAGGCTGCTGCTGTAGGTGCTGGTGAGGCTGCTTCTCCCTGTGCTGGTGAGTCTGCTCTCTCTGGTACTGCGCCTGCTGCGGTCTTGCGCACCTTCACCCCTGACTCCGGAGCTTCCCGCTCCTTCTTTCGTGACTGCACTACACTGACGCCGCTTAGTCGGCCAGTTGCAGTCTCCCTGGCGGACCCCTCTGGGGGTCCAGTCCTTGCCCACTACTCCACGGTTCTGCCATGTCCGGCCGCCCCGTCTGGCTCGCTGTCAGGTCTTTACCTCCCCTCGTTCTCTACGAACTTGGTGAGTGGAGCTGACCTCCAGGATAGGGGGGTTCACCAGTTCACTCCTGCGAGTCAGCGAGTGACTCACTGCACGTGTGCTCGGACGGGCCGACACCTGGCCACGTTTACCCATGCGCCTGGCTCGAGTCTGTACACCCTGACCACTGAGTCCCCTCAGGTAGCTGCGTCTGCGTCTGCGTCAGGTCAGCTAGCGGCCCCCTGCTCGTGTCGCGCTTTGTCGCACCAGACCCTCCTTTGGCACCACCGCCTTGGTCACCCCTCGGTGCAGTGCCTTCGTAGCATGCACAGCCATGTCCTTGTCTCTGGTCTTCCCCGGGTTCTCCCTCCCCTCCCACCCTCGCCTGCTCCTCCCTGTCTTCCCTGTGTTGAGGGGCGGCAGCGCGCCGCTCCTCACTCCTCCTCGTTCCCTCCCACAGAGGCTCCGCTGCAGACTCTCCACTTGGACGTGTGGGGCCCAGCCCGCGTCCAGGGGCACGGCCGCGAGCGGTACTTCCTGCTGGTCATCGACGACTACACGCGTTACACCACGGTCTTCCCCTTGCACAGCAAGGGGGACGTCCCTGCTGTTTTGATCCCCTAGATCCGCGCTGTTCGTCTCCAGCTCCGCGAGCGGTTCGACAGAGACTTTCCTGTCCTGCGTCTGCACTCTGATAGAGGTGGTGAGTTCACCTCCGACCTCTTGCGAGCCTTCTGTGAGGAGCACGGCATCCGCCAGTCGTTCACGCTTCCGGCCTCTCCGCAGCAGAATGGGGTTGCTGAGCGCCGCATTGGCTTAGTCATGGAGGTCGCTCGTACCTCCTTGAGCCATGCGGCTGCCCCCCATTTTCTGTGGCCGTTTGCGGTCTGGTACGCCGCGCATCAGCTCAACCTCTGGCCCCGTGTCTCCTTACCGGAGACCTCGCCCACGCTGCTGTGGACGGGGGAGGTTGGCGATGCGTCGCATTTCCGGGTCTGGGGTGCTCGTGCCTTTGTCCGCGATACCACCGCGGACAAGCTCTCCGCCCGCGCTGTTCCCTGTGTCTTCCTTGGCTTTGTCCCTGACGCGCCTGGCTGGCAGTTTTACCACCCCACCTCGCGCCGTGTCTTCCCCTCTCAGGACGTCACGTTTGACGAGTCGGTTCCCTTTTACCGTCTCTTCCCCTACCGCACTGCCCCGCTCCCCCCCCCCCCCCCCCCGCCGCTCTTCCTCGCTCCAGGTGCTCCCCAGGTAGACCCCCTCCCCGCTCCCGGTCCTGCTCCTTCAGGTGTGTCTCAAGTAGACCCTCCTCCCTTGACTGCGCCGGTCGAGGTCACTGGTGACTCAGGTCCTGCAGAGGGTGGTCGTGCTCGGGGTGCTGCGTCTGGGGGTGCTGAGCCTGGGGGTGCTGAGCCTGGGGGTGCTGAGCCTGGGGGTGCGGAGCCTGGGGGTGCGGAGCCTGGGGGTGCTGAGCCTGGGGGTGCGGAGCTTGAGGGTGTGGAGCCTGGAGGTGCTGAGCCTGAGTGTGAGGAGTCTGGGGGTGCTGAGCCTGGGAGTACTGAGTCTGGGGGTGCTGCACCTGGGGGGTGCTGAGGAGCCTGGTGCGCAGTCTCCCTGGAGCGGCCGTCTCCGTAGTCCCTCCGCTGGTGCCTTGCCGCTGCACTCTCGTCGTCGACTCCCTCTCTCCTCACTGCAGCTACTTGAGTGGTACGTTGGCCGTCAGGGTCGCGCTGCTGGAGCTAGGAGTCCTACTGCGGGAGGCGCTGGAGCTGGTGACTCTGCTCCAGGAGCTGTTTCTACAGGAGGTTCTGCAGCTGCTGAGGGTGCTGGCGATGGAGGTTCTAGAGCTGTTGGAGGTCCTGGCGCTGGTGGTGCTGGCGCTGGAGGTTCTGGAGCTGCTGAGGGTACTGGCGCTTGGGGTTCTGGAGCTGCTGAGGGTGCTGGCGCTGGAGGTTCTGGGTCTGCTGGAGGTGCTGGCGCTGAGGGTGCTGGCACTGGAGGTTCTGGAGCTGTTGGAGGTACTGGCGCTGAGGGTTCTGAGTCTGCTGTTGCGCGGTCTCCTTGGAGTGGCCGCCTTCGTCCGCGTGTGCCTCTCACCTCGCAGCAGCTGCACGACTGGTACGGTCGCCGTCAGGGTCGCGCTTCTAGAGCTAGGGGCACTGCTCCTGGAGGTACTACTGCTGTCGTCCTTGGAGCTGGGAGTGGTGCTGGTCCCGGAGGTGCTCGTATTGGGGGTACTGGAGCTGATGTGGAGCCTGGAGGTGCTGAGCCTGAGGGTGCTGCTGCTGGAGCCACCGGGTCTGGGGGTGCTGCTGCTGGAGACGCTGCGGCTGGAGACCCTGGGACTGGGGGTGCCGGTTCTGGGGGTGCTGCTGCTGGTGGAGCTGGTCCTGGAGGAGCTGGAGCTGAGGGTTCTGGAGCTGCTGGAGGTGCTGGAGCTGCTGGTGTTGGTGGCACTGCACAGCCGCGCCTGTTCTTTGCTCCACCGTCTCCGTCGTCTCAGCCACCACCTGACTCTGTGCTTCGCCAGGTTCTTAGTCTCCCTTCGTCTACTGGTCTTCCGTTACAGCCTGGCTCACTGCTGCCTGCTCCTTCTCCTTACACTGAGCAGACAGGGAGTCTTGCTGAGCGTCGTGAGCCTGCATCGCGTCCTGTCTCGCCTGTCCATTCTGGTCGTTCCGGTCGCCGTGTTCCTCATTCGCGTCAGCCGGCTGTCCCCGACACACACCTCGTATTCCGTCGTCCTTCCTCTACTCAGCAGCCGGTTCCTCTGCCTTCTCCTCCTGCGTCCTCTCTGCCTGACGTTCTGGACCCTGAGTCTGACCGGTTTCGTGCTGAGCACCCCACTGTCACGCGTCTGTTAGCCACTGTTGTCACTGACCCGTCGTTTGAGTCTGCTGCTGCGTCTGCCTTGGTCGCTGAGCTTGTTGACTTTGCTGCTGCCTGTCGTCTAGACTACGCTGCCAGTCTTGTTGTCGAGTCTGATTCTGTCTGTCCTCCGTCCGTCGGGGGTGAGTGTGCTCTTGGCACGGACGTCCTTGAGGACAGGCAAGAGGACCTTGAGTGTCTTGCAGCCGCTGCGCCTCATCTCGTGGCCATGCTGCTTGCCCCTCAGGGAGACCCGGATGCACTAGACATCCCTACCCCGCGCTCTTACGCTGAGGCGATCGCGGGTGAGTATTCCTCTCAGTGGCAGGCAGCCGTGGACGCAGAGATGGCATCCTGGAAGTCCACAGGCACCTACGTCGACGAGGTTCCCCCTCCTGGGGCGAACATCGTTAGTGGCATGTGGATTTTCAGGGTGAAGCGGCCACCGGGTTCTCCGCCTGTCTTCAAGGCTCGTTACGTTGCTCGAGGCTTCAGTCAGCGAGAGGGGGCTGACTTCTTCCAGACCTTCTCCCCCACGCCAAAGATGACCACTCTTGGTTTACTGCGGCACGTTGCCGCTCAGCATGACTACGAGCTTCACTCTCTTGACTTCAGCACAGCGTTCTTGCAGGGCAGCCTGCACGAGGAGATCTGGCTGCGCCGCCCACCTGGCTTCACTGGGTCGTTCCCTCCTGGTACCCAGTGGAGCCTCCGGCGGCCGGTCTACGGTCTCCGCCAGGCGCCACGTGAGTGGCACGACACACTGAGGACGACACTTGCGGCTCTTGGGTTTGCTCCGTCGACTGCTGACCCGTCGCTGTTTCTGCGCACCGACACTTCGCTGCCGCCGTTCTACATCCTCGTGTACGTCGACGACTTGGTCTTTGCCACTGCTGACACTGAGGCTCTCGCCCTGGTGAAGTCGGAGCTGCAGAAGAGACACACGTGCACAGATCTGGGTGAGCTGCGTAGTTACCTTGGCTTGCAGATCACCCGGGACCGAGCACGTCGCACCATCACACTGACTCAGTCACACATGGTGCAGCAGGTCCTTCAGCGCTTCGGCTTCACCTGGTCCTTGCCACAGTCCACTCCTCTGGCTACAGGTCACTCGCTCTCAGCTCCACCTTCGGACGAATCCGTAGAGCCGAGTGGTCCTTACCCAGAGCTAGTGGGCTGCCTCATATACCTGATGACTTGCACTCGTCCTGACCTTGCGTACCCTCTTCGCCTTCTGGCCCGCTACGTGGTGTCAGAATCCCAACCACTAACCATTGGGATAAAAGGGCTTGTTTCAGTAGCGGGTCAGTGCGCCCAACACCCCCTAGGCCAACATGCCTGTAACCCCTCCTAGGATCGATCGGGGATCTCACAGTGTAGCTCTACTGACACCCCCCCACACTGGGAGGCCCAGGACTGAGCACAGTGGCAACGGCCAGCATGTGCATACACAGGGATTCGAACCCGAGACCGCTCTGATACCATGTCAGAATCCCAACCACTAACCATTGGGATAAAAGGGCTTGTTTCAGTAGCGGGTCAGTGCGCCCAACACCCCCCAGGCCAACATGCTTTTAACCCCCCCTAGGATCGATCGGGGATCTCACAGTGTAGCTCTACTGACACGTGGCTCCTGGTCGGCACCGAAAGGTGCACTGGGATGCTGCGAAGAGGGTACTGCGCTACTTGTGCAGTACATCGGGCATGGGGCTCGTGCTTGGAGGGCGGAGTGAGGTGGTCCTCACTGGGCACTCAGACGCCTCTTGGGTTGACGACCAGGCTACACAGCGGTCGTCACAGGGTTACACTTTCAGCCTCGGCTCTGGTTCTGTTTCGTGGCGTTCTACTCGCTCGTCTTCTGTTCTCAGCTCTAGTTGTGAGGCTGAGATCTATGCCACCGCCATGGCTGCTTAGGAGCTACGCTGGCTCACTTACCTGCTGACCGACCTGGGAGAGCGGCCTCGTTCTCCTCCAGTTCTGTATGTCGACAACAAGGCCGCCATTGCCTTGTGTGAGGAGCACAGACTGGAGCACAGAACGAAGCACATCGCTCTGCGTTACTTCCTTGCTCGAGAGTTGCAGCAGCGTGGTCAGCTTCGTCTTGCACACGTGGCCACTCGGGCCAACACTGCTGATATATTCACCAAGGCACTTCCGTCTGGTGATCATCAGTGCTTTTGTACTTTGTTGGGCCTTGTGCCTACGTTTCCACACATGTTGTAGACTTTGCTTGTACTGTGATCTTTATATATATACCTGCATGCTTGTTCTTGCTAGGTAGTGATCACTGTACTGTGCTTGTTGCATATATACCTCTGCATGTGGACTGGCCTTGTGGCCCTTTGCTTGTGCTCAGTGTGTGTGGTGACGTTGTGATCCACCCTGAGCTTGCTTTGTTTCTCTTGACTGGTCTTGTGACCCCTTGTTCTCCTCCACTTTGCCTATGGGGGTGTGTCAAATTATATAGGTGTGAGTTTGGTGTAGGCTGTAGTGGGGTAGCCCATATAGGGTACAACCCAGAGTTAGGGTTAGGATATGTACCCTTGTTTCTTCAATCCAACCATCATTCCTGCTAATAGATTTTAACAAGCAACCCCATTCTGCTGCAGAGAGGAAGGCGTGAACGACTGGGTGATGCCGTGCTCCGCACAGAAGGCTGCCAAGAGGTCGGAGGAGAACTCACCACCTCTGTCAGAGTGCAGACGCAAGACAGGAAAGTCCGACTGGAACCGCTCGCGGAGCTGGAGACGAACAGCACGGATCCAGGGGATCAGAACATCAGGGACCTGACCCTTGCGCTGCAAGGGGAAGACCGTGGTGTAGCGTGTGTAGTCGTCGACAACCAGCAGGAAGTACCGCTCGCGGCCCTGCCCCTGGACGCGGGCGGGGCCCCACACGTCCAGGTGGAGAGTCTGCAGTGGAGCCTCTGTGGGAGGGAACGAGGAGGAGTGAGGAGCGGCGCGCTGCCGCCCCTCGACGCAAGGAATGCAGGGCGGCGCAGGCGAGGGAGGGAGGGCAGGCAGAGACCTGGGAAGACCAGAGACCAGGGAGCGAGAGTGCATGCCATGAAGGCGAGGCAGGGAGGGGTGACCAAGGCGGTGGTGCCACAGGAGAGTGTTGTGCGACAGGCGGTGACACTCACACTGGGTAGCTACCTGAGCAGACGCGTACAGCTGAGGAGACAAAGGAGTGTAGCGTGAAACAGTGGTGAGGGTGTACAGACTGGACCCCGGCTCACGAGTGAACGTGGCCAGGTGGCGGCCAGTCCTAGAGCACGTGCAGATCGCCACACGCTGCCCTCCAGGAGTCCAGGTGTCAACCCAGTGATCCTGAAGGACGGCGTTGCTCACCAGGTTCGTAGAGAACGAGGGAACGTGGAGACCTGACAGCTCACCAGACGGGACCGCCGGGCACGGAAGCACAGTCGTGGCTCGTGCAAGCATTGGGCCCCCAGAGGGGTCAGCCAGTGAGACAGGGACAGGTGCAGGGAGGGGGGTGACGGTGGTACTGTCGCGAAAGAAACAGCGAGAAGCACCAGAGTCAAGTGTAAACGTGTGCAAGGCCTGAGCTGACGCAGTACCAGAGAGGGCAGACTCACTAGCACCTAGGGCTGCAGTCTCTATACCTAGGTCAGACGAGACACACAAGTAACAATCACCCTCAGCACTAACAGTCAATGCATACATGGCAGCAAGGATTGCATCATAGTCAAGATCATAGATAGGTACATCACGCCTAAGCAGATCTGCCCAGTTGGGGAATTCAGTAGCATCAGGAAACTTGGCGCGCCAAGCGTCGCTAAACCGAGCAAAGCAACGGTACTCAGTGTGAAAACCGCCGCAAGGGCGCCCCTTGCGGGGACCAGTGCGAATGACATAGGGGCAGCGACCAGAACCCCCAGACGCCCCACGCCCGGCATACCAGTCATGGAGCTGCTGAGAAGAGGGGGTCTGGCGCTGCTGCTGCCGCTGCTGCTGCTGCTGCTGCTGCTGCGGCTGCTGGTGCTGCTGTGCTGCTGCTGCTGCTGCTGCTGCTGCTGCTGCTGCTGCTGCTGCTGCTGCTGCTGCTGCTGCTGCTGCTGGCCCCCACTGGAGCTCCCCTTCTGGCCGGTCCCACTCCCGCCCCCACCTCCACCACCACTGCCTCCTCCCCCACTACCGCCGCTGCCACCTCCACCACTCCCAGTCCCACCGCCGCCCCACCCACCGCCTCCACCCCCACGGCCACCCCCACCACCTCCACCACCCCCGCCGCCTCCACCACCGCTCCCTCCACCGCCACCTCCACCACCCCTGCCACCCTTGCCGCCCCTGCCACCGCCGCGCTTCCCACTAGGAGCGGAAGCCGCTGCGACCTTCTCAGCACCGAGGAGGTCGACTGCAGCAGCAGCTGAGGCGTAGGAGGGGGCAAGAGGGGAGGGGGAGCACCCCATGTTTTTTGAAACGTCTCAGAAGACAGCTGATAGTGGTGGGCATGATAACATGACATGACAATGACAACTGATAAGGATGACAAGAGCGATGGTGGCGTGGGAACACTGCCATTCTGGGCTACTTGTGGGGCAAACCTCTTGCTACATGGCTTGGCATACATTTCATTCCAGACTTATGCGGCTCCCCGCTCCGCTCACTCTCGTTTCCTGCAATCTACGGCAAGTTGTTTCTGTCCATCCACCATTGTGAATGGCAGCCTCGTGGGTACTAGCCAACGAGTATGCACATCGATGTAATGCAAGTGCCAATGGCTTTCAGTGTAGTATGCCTCCCATGCACAACACAAAGCTCGGCTGACTCTCATCTCATGCCATTCTTGCTTCCAGATCCCAGATTCATGGAAATGTGCCTCCTGCCTCACAACTGATACAATATCAGGCCAGCCATTCATACTGGTGCATGATGAGTAGCCACCAGATCCTTTGTTATTAGTGTACCTATACCCGGAATTCCAGTTCCTCCATGCTAAGCAGCCAATATGCAGTCATTATGGGCAAACTCAATGCCCATTGGATGGCTTCAATTGCAGCCAGCTCTTGAGGCTATCACTCATCGAGAAAGTACCCGTGAATGAGATCACACCAGACTGTGAGCCATGAGACCTCTCAGGCTCCCTCCCTCCATCTCCAGACGACTCAGAAGGCATCTCTTGGTTGCTTGTCCCTTCTTCTTTCACAACATTCTCCCACTCATCCTCCTCGTTGGGGCAGTGCTTCTCAATGAGGGCACTGAGGCGGTATGCCACATCCTTCATGGTGGGTCGCCGTGTGCCGGGAGACTTGATGCAGTCCAGAGCCAGGTCTGCAAAGTCCACTATGGCCTCCTCATTTACTGCTGGCATCTTGCTGTCCTTCAGCTCCTCCACGTCATATGTCTCCACCAACTTGACTGCCTGCAGGGTGTCCATGCGAGGCAGTGAGGCGTGGGAACATATGCAGTGCGGTGGAAGGAAAAGGTAAGGGATTGCCTGCTGGGCTATTATGCAAGAAAGGTCGATGAATGACAGAGGCAGTGGAAAGCAGCATGATAAGCAACAACGGAGACTACAGGAAGCATCACAACAGGGAAAGGCAGTAGATTCCAGGATAAACATGATGGTGGAGCGCTTGATGGCCCACAGCTGGCCCTGTGGTGAGCGGCCTTTGTAGACAATGCCAAAGCCTCCCTTGCCCAGCACATTGTCCTCCGACCAGTTGTTGGTGGCACTCAGCATCTGCTGCAGCGAGAACTGCTCACACACGTCCAGCCCCTCCCACTTCTCTGCGCACAGAAAAAAATCAGACCAGAGGTGTGAGAGACTAGGGGTGTAGATGCGTGGACAGAGCATAAGGGCAGAGGAAAGGCGATCATGAGGGCAGTGGAAAGGCGAGCATGAGGGCAGAGGAAAGGCGGGCACGACGGCAGAGCAGAGGCGAGCATGAGGGCAGAGGAGAGGCGAGCATGAGGGCAGAGGAGAGGCGAGCATGAGGGCAGAGAAGAAGCGAGCAAGAGGGCAGAGGAAAGGCGAGCACGAGGGCAGAGCAGAGGCGAGCATGAGGGCAGAGGAGAGGCGAGCATGAGGGCAGAGAAGAGTCGAGCATGAGGGCAGAGGAAAGGCGAGCATGAGGGCAGAGAAGAGTCGAGCATGACGGCAGAGGAAAGGCGAGCACGAGGGCTGAGGGTAGGGGAGCATGAGGACAGTGGAAAGGCGAGCATGAGGGCAGAGGAGAGCGAAAATTGGGAGAGGTGGGGAGTCGGGAAGGAAGCCAGGAAAGTGGTGCAGTGATGGGGGAGATGGAATGGAAGTGAAGGGTTTGAGGGGCTCACTCTGTCCACAGGGCCACAGCAGCCATGCGACCACCGCAGCCAGAAGGGAGAAGCCAGCAAAGCAGCCCAGAACAATGCCCACTATGGCACCCGTCGACAGAGACGACACTGCCAAGGAAGGGACATGGGGCGGTGATAAATGTGTGTATAGCAGAAGCCTCATGAAACGTGGTTATTGGTGCAGAACATAGGAATGAAATGAGGATCTGTAAGAATGAAGCAAATGTTACCAGTGTTGGTGGTGGTGGTGGAGTGGACGATGGCACATGTGGAGGAGCCGTTGCCCGAGTCGAGAGTGGTGTAGCCGGCATCACAGAGGCACGTGAAGTTGGAGGGGGACGTGGGGTCAGCCGGCACACATGCCCCATGGCCGTCACACGGGCCGTTGTCCGTGATGCTGCAGAACGCCTGGCAGGCTGCCGTGCTGCGCTGGGTGGCGTTGGATGAGCACTTGCTGTTCGGGGTGAGGGTTAGGCAGTTGCCCGAAAGACTCACCCTCACCGTCTTGCCCGACTCATCCACGGGATAGCCGCACTTGCCACCAAACTGTTGCCATGCAAGGGTGTCCCTTGCGTACAGATTGTTAGGCTCGTTGATCTCAGTGGGGCAGACCTTGCAGCCGGCAGCAAAGAGCACCCCATCTCCAAAGAAGAAGTTGTGAGCCAAGTTGACGAGGGGATTGTCATCCGCCGCTTTGCTCTCGAAGGTGCGAAGGGGGGCACCGCTGGTCGTCAGCATGTTCTTAAAGTCGCGGTTGATGCGCCCATACAGACTGTTGCCGCTCACATCACTGCGGAAAGCACAGGGGGATCACGGAGGGCAGGAGATGATCTTGAGTGTCTGATCGGAGGCCGTCCCACCAGATAATGATGTCTGTGCAATGCCCATGTTGAGGGAGCGAGCTGTCATGGATGGTACTGGAACAGCTCTAAGACTGTTAGTAGTTCTGAAAGCTAACTTAGAGAGTCTAAATCAAGAAGGTAAAACTGGTAGCATGAATTCTGTAAATTTCAGAAAGCAAGAATGGCATACCAGGGGTGAACAACTACTCATATACACACTTCTATGACTATGGCGCCTTGAGACGGTCGTTCAGGTCGCCATTGATCCTATCTCTGCTGTCACCAGCAAGGAATGGATATGTACAAGCAATGATAACAATCCTATGCTGGATCCTAGCTGTTCATATAGAAATATGCAAAGTACAATCATGAGATAGTTCTAGAATAACACTAGCTGACTTGGTCTTCGACTTCATGATGATGGCACTTAGATCTTGTGGTGCTGGAACGTAGTTACAGCTGTATGGCGTGACTTGTTGCTCTGCTGTCGTGAAGATGCTCTTGTGCTTTCTTCTCTGCTGCTTTGCTGGTTGGAGTTTCACGTGTGCTTTGAGAAATCCCGAAGCGCACATTTCAGGTTGAGATTTCCAACCTCGAATTTCACATTTCAGGTTGGGTTTTTGGCGAAGGTTACAAGTTCGCCAGCTTGCGAACTTTTCTGTGGCGAGTTCGCCTTCGCCCTGTAACATTACTCCCCCCTCCAAGGGGCACCGTCCTCGGTGCACCAGCAGATGCAAGGTAGGCAGAGATAGCTCGTTGTGCATGCTGCAGGCCTTTCTCTGGAATCCAGAGGTTTTCTGCATCATCATGCTTACGCCACTTAACCAGGAAATATCTGCCAGTAGGTGTTGTTTCATGAGCAAGGATCTTCTCAACTTCGAACAAATCAGGGCTTGGAGTGAACATGGGAGGGCGAGATGGTTGAGAAGTGGGAAGGAAGCGAGCTGGAGGATCATGATATGGGCGTAGTAGCTGGACATGGAAGACTGGATTGATGTTGATGTGAGGAGGAAGTTTCAGGCGGTATGTGAGTGGAGAGAGAACTTGTATGATTGTAAAGGGACCAATGAAGCGAGGTGCGAGCTTGCGGGTGAGGCCTTGAGTGAGTAGGGGCAGATTTGTGGTTGAGAGAAGTACTCTGTCGCCTATGTGAAAGCGGATGTCACGTCGGTGCTGGTCTGCATAGTGAATCATGCGCTGTTGTGCCTTGGACAGTGAGGCACGTGCTGCTGCTATGGCTTTCTCTCTGTCCTTCAGAAACGCCGTTGCTGCAGGATCACGTTTGGGGCTGTGAACCAGTGAGGTAGGATTGCGAGGGTTCTGTCCAGTAGCTAGGTAAAACGGGGTCTGTCCAGTGGCAAGGTTAACCGTGCTGTTGTAGGAGAACTCGATTTCTGGCAGGTGGGTGTCCCAATCGTTTTGGCGAGCGTTGACGCATGCACGCAAGCCATCTTCGAGCGTTCGATTCATTCTCTCGGTCTGCCCATCAGACTGAGGGTGGTAGGCAGTTGAGAGGCGAATTGTGGTATCCATCCTGTTGAAAAGGGCCTGCCAGAATCTGCCAACGAAACGGGAATCACGGTCGGAGATAAGGACAGAGGGAATACCGTGAAGACGTACTATTTTTGTGAAGAAGCATTCAGCAACCTCTTGGGCAGTGGCAGTGGTGGAAGTGGGAATGAAATGGGCCATCTTTGTGAGTTTGTCAACCACAGTGAGAATGGCATTGTGATGGGCAGCAATGGAAGGTAAATCAGTGATGAAATCAAGGGTGACATGGCTCCATGGTGTCTCTGGGATTTCCAAGGGATGTAGGAGGCCATAGGGAGGGGAATTGCGAGCTTTGTTGCACTGACAGGTATGGCAGCTGCGCACGTAGGAGCGGACATCACGGTAGATGTTAGGCCAGAAAAATTTTGATGTAATTGCAGCCACAGTTTTGTCCACTCCGAAGTGTGAATTCTGGTCGTGATGCTCACGTAGGAGAAGGAGACGGAGTTTTCGGTCAGAAGGGACGCAGATAGCGTGAGAATCTGCTTTGTACCAGAATGGAGGGTCAAAATAGTAGGCTTTGTCGGAAGGGGCAGAACGGAGGTAAAAGTTATCATGATGGTATCCCTTGGTAATTTTTTTGGTGAAGTCTGGGTCCCATGTCACGCTGCCGATCACAGCAAGCTGAGAGGTTGGGGGACGAGAGAGCACATCGGCAGGGTTTGTACGACCAGCACGATACTCGATTTTCAGCTCAGGAACGTATTGTTCAAGAAATTCCATCCATCTTGCCTGCCGTGGTGTGAGATGAGGCTGCGTCTTCAAGTGCTGCAGAGTGCAATGGTCCGTCAAGACCGTTACCGGCTGCATATGAACGTAGCAGCGCCACTTCTTAATAGCATTGACGATGGCCAGCGCTTCTCGGTCATGCGTAGCGTAGTTGCACTCGGCTGGTTTCAGCTTCCGCGAGTCAAAAGCGATGGGCTGAAGGCCATGTCCTTGGTCTTGACACAAGATTGCACCTGTAGCAACTTGAGATGCATCTGTCCAGATGATGTAGGGAAGGGAGGGGTTGGGTAGGACTAGGGTGGGAGAGGAGGTCAGAGCATGTTTGATGGTGGTGAAAGCTTCTTCCTGTTCGGGTCCCCAATGAAACGGCTGCTGCTTACGAAGAAGGTTAGCGAGGGGTGAGGTGATGGCAGCAAAATGATTGATGAATTTGCGGTAGTAATTGGCAAGGCCAAGGAAGGCTTGAAGGTCGTGAAAACGATGACAAACCGATCTAGAAAGTCACGAAAGATGTTGTGCATCAAGCACATGAAAGTGGCAGGGGCATTTGTGAGTCCAAAGGGAAGTACAAGGAATTCAAAATGCCCATACCGGGTTCGGAATGTTGTTTTCTCGATGTCTTCTTCAGCAACGCGAACCTGATGGTAACCGCTTCGAAGGTCAAGCTTGCTGAAAATTTTGGCCTCGCCGAGTTGCTCGAAGAGTTCTTCCACTCGTGGCAGCGGGTATCGGTTCTTGATGGTGAGTTTGTTGAGGGCGCGGTAATCTATACACATGCGAAGAGATCCATCTTTCTTCTTCACAAAGAGAATAGGGGCTGCATAGGGGGAAGAGCTGACACGAATGAAGCCTTTTTCAAGGAGTTCCTCCAGTTGAGCTTGGACTTCCTTCAGTTCAGCAGCGCTCATGCGGTAGGTGGCACGAACAGGCGGTTCAGATCCAGGTTGTAGCACGATCCGGTGATCCACTGAACGCTTGGGAGGAAGTCCTGTTGGGAGGTCTGAAGGAAACACATCTTGAAAATCAGAGAGAACTTTTTGAATTTCTGCAGGAGGGTTGGGATTAGGAGAAGAAGGGGCTGAAATGGTTTTTGAGGTTTGTTGCAGCAAGCAAACGAAAAATTGAGCCTGAGGGTCTTTGGAAAGCTTCTTCAACTGTTTCACAGAGATTACACTGCAGCTGGGTGAGGAAGAGGAGGAAGGGATGGTAGGAAGAGTGATTTCAGCTCCACTGTGCACGATGGTTACTGTTCCAGCAGTCCAATCAATCCGTGGGTTCTTGGATGATAGCCAGTCACGTCCAAGGATTAGATGATGCTCTCCCAAAGGTACTTGCTGGAACTGGAGCTTGTCTTTGTATGAGCCCATGGTGCAGCTGATTGGGAAAGGGGTTGGGCCACACGTGATAGAAGCTCCGTTCGCCATCTGCACTGTTTGGGAAAGGGAATCTTTTTGGATAGGGAGAGATAGTTCAGAGACAAGGTTTGATGAAATGAAGTTTGAAGATGCTCCGCTGTCAATCAAAGCTTTAAAGGTACGGTTCCTTATGCTGATGGAAAGGAGAAGGGGGTTGGATGGGAAGGTGTTTTCAAGAGAAATGATGGAAGGGCTCTGCAGGTTGCCAGAAAGTCGCCCCAAGCTTACTGGCGATGACTGTTTTTTGGTGTTGGAAGCAATGGTGGTCGGCTGGAGCGTTCGCGGCAGAACCTCCACACATGACCTTTCTTGCCGCACTTGAAGCACACGACATCGTTCTTCGCAGGTTTCTTGCCCTTCTCCATCACATCCAGGTCCATAGGAGCAGGTTCTTGCTGGTTGAATGTTGCTGATGATGATGGTTGATGGGAGGGAGCAAATGGGAGAAACGGGCTGCGAGGAAATTGTGCCTTGTATGCGAAATGAACAGCGTCATACCGTTCAGCGACACGTATCATTTCCTCAAGCGTAGTGCAGTCCCTTAGCTCGACCTCCATGCGAACGTTGGATTTCGGGCCACGCTTGAAGCGATCCATTTTTTCAGCAGTAGACAGGTCAGGTATCTCTTGAGCAACGTCACGGAAGCGCGCCGTGTCAGAATCTAGAATAGAACGAGAATGGATGAACTAGCAGGAAGGTGGGTACAAGTATGAAACCCTAAGTTTGTGTACCCTCTAAGGCTAAACCCACTATAGCCTACACAATATAAACATACAATGTTTGACACACCCCCATAGGCGAAGTGGGAGACAACCAGAGGGTCACAAGACCAGTCAAAGCAAAGCAAAGCAAAACAGGCTCAGGGTGGATCTCAAGGATACCACACAAATTCCGAGCACAAGCAAGCGGTCACAAGACCAGTTCACATGCAGTTTGATAATATAGCAAGAGATACAGTGATCGCAACCTAGCAAGTGTAAGCATGCAGGTATATATATAGAGATCACAGTACAAATAGAGTCAAGAAGTAAGCAAGTGAGGTCCAGCAGGCACAAGGCCTAGAAGAGTACAGAAGCGCTGATGGTCACAAGGCTGAAGCGCCTTGGTGAACACATCAGCAGTGTTGGCCTCAGTGGCCACGTAACGCAGACAAAGCTGACCGCGCTGCTGCAGCTCTCGAGCAAGGAAGTACCGCAGGGCGATGTGCTTCGTTCTGTGCTCCAGTCTGTGCTCCTCACACAAGGCAATGGCAGCCTTGTTGTCGACGTACAACACTGGAGGAGAACGAGGCCGCTCTCCCAAGTCGGTCAGCAGGTAGGTCAGCCAGCGTAGCTCCTGGGCCGCCATGGCTGTGGCGTAGATCTCAGCCTCACAACTGGAGCTGAGAACAGAAGAAGAGCGTGTGGAACGCCAAGAAACTGAGCCGGAGCCAAGGCTGAAGGTGTAACCCTGAGACGACCGCTGAGTAGCCTGGTCGTCCGCCCAAGAAGCGTCTGAGTGACCAGTGAGTACAACTCGGTCTCGCCCTCCAAGCACTAGCCCCATGCCCGACGTACTGCACAAGTAGCGCAACACCCTCTTAGCAGCATCCATGTGCTCCTTCCTGTGACGGCCAGGAGCGACATAGCGTGCAAGGATGCTAAGAGGGTATGCAAGGTCAGGTCGAGTGCAGGTCATCAGGTACATGAGGCAGCCCACAAGCTCTGGATACGGGCCACTCGGCTCTACGGACTCATCCGAAGGCAGAGCTGAGAGCGAGTGACCTGTAGGCAGAGGAGTGGACTGTGGCGAGGAGTACGTGAAGCGGAAGCGCTGAAGGATCTGCTGCACCATGTGTGACTGAGTCAAGGTAATGGTGCGCCGTGCTCTGTCCCGGGTGATCCGCAAGCCAAGATAGCTTGTCAGTTCACCCAGGTCTGTGCACGTGTGTCTCTTCTGCAGCTCCGACTTCACGTGGGCGAGTGCCGCAGTGTCAGCAGTGGCAAAGACCAAGTCGTCGACGTACACGAGGATGTAGAACGGCGGCAGCGAGGTGTCGGTGCGTAGAAACAGCAGTAGAAGGAGCGAACCCAAGAGCCGCAAGTGTAGTCCTCAGTGTGTCGTGCCACTCACTTGCTTGAGGGCAGCCAAACGATCACGAGCTTTGATTTCCGGGTTCACTGGTTGAAAAGCAGCCGTGAAGAGTTGCTTAAACCGCTCCCATGATTGAACAGAGGTGTGGATGGACTGCCACCAAGTAATCGCGGAACCTCGAAGAAGCGTTCCCGTGAATGATGCCCATTCAGCAGGTGCAACGTGGCTCAACAGCAAGTACTGCTCGACAAGGAATAGCCATCGGCTCACAACTGGCTGAAACTTTCCTGGCGTGAAGAGATCTGGCATAGCAGGTCTAGCGCGCTGATTTCCATCTGATGGTGCAGCAGTATTCACACTTGCTGCCACCGAACCGGCTGCAGCTATACTAGCTCGAATTTCAGCTTGCAAGCTCTCTCGAAGTTCAGAAACAATTTGGGCTCGGTAGTTCTGTAAAAAATTAGCCCAATCCTCAGAGGACGGAGGTCCTAAGTCAGACGTCATGACGTGGTCCTAGCAGGAAGTCGTAATCTAGCTCGGATACCAAATGGTACAGCTCTAAGAGTGTTAGTAGTTCTGAAAGCTAACTTAGAGAGTCTAAATCAAGAAGGTAAAACTGGTAGCATGAATTCTGTAAATTTCAGAAAGCAAGAATGGCATACCAGGGGTGAACAACTACTCATATACACACTTCTATGACTATGGCGCCTTGAGACGGTCGTTCAGGTCGCCATTGATCCTATCTCTGCTGTCACCAGCAAGGAATGGATATGTACAAGCAATGATAACAATCCTATGCTGGATCCTAGCTGTTCATATAGAAATATGCAAAGTACAATCATGAGATAGTTCTAGAATAACACTAGCTGACTTGGTCTTCGACTTCATGATGATGGCACTTAGATCTTGTGGTGCTGGAACGTAGTTACAGCTGTATGGCGTGACTTGTTGCTCTGCTGTCGTGAAGATGCTCTTGTGCTTTCTTCTCTGCTGCTTTGCTGGTTGGAGTTTCACGTGTGCTTTGAGAAATCCCGAAGCGCACATTTCAGGTTGAGATTTCCAACCTCGAATTTCACATTTCAGGTTGGGTTTTTGGCGAAGGTTACAAGTTCGCCAGCTTGCAAACTTTTCTGTGGCGAGTTCGCCTTCGCCCTGTAACAGGTACTGAGAATGGAGTATGCATGGTAGGCTCACATTTGTGTGATACACTTGTCAAAGAGGCAGTCTGGAAGGGGCCCATAGAGGGAGTTGTTGCTGATCATGCTGCAAGCAGCACGGCACACACCATGACGCGCCATGAGTCGCACACCCACACAGAAAGGCAAACACACAACACAAAACTGAAACTACTTCATACGTTTTAACAATCTCCAAAATCATGAAAACAGGAGCTTTTCCCCCCCTTTTTTTCAAGGTCGGTAAGAAAGAATTCCTTCAAAAAAAAAAAAAAAAACTCCAAAAACAAATCTATCAAGTGTATGACTGTCACTCACAGGCGCCACAGCCAGGGCAGCGAGCAAATGCCAGTTGGCAGAGGGCCTTCAATCTTGTTGTTGTCCAACCAGCTGGGGAGACAGGCAGAGCATTGGCAGGAATGAAGGCGGGAACAATTCCATAAAGAGCAGGGGGTGGAGTGGGGATGGCACAGGTGATGCTTGCGTGTTTTGGTCTCTTGTGTTCATTTCATGGTGTGGAACTATGTTGCGGAAGACGCGTCTAGCGTCTTAGACGGTTGCGTCTAGACGCAGCGTCTAAGACGCTAGACGCATTTCAGGCCAGATTAGACGCATATTAGACGGAAACCCGGGCATGCCTAAAAAAACGTTCGGGCAGCCTAAAACAAACTCTGTGGGGCATGGGGAGGGTGGGGGACATGCACATATGTCACAATTGGGTCAAATTTTCGCTGGGCCATAACTTTTCCCCCATGATTTTTTTTCTCGGGCTGACCGAAAAAAATTTACCCAGCGTCTAGCGTCTAAACAAGCGTCTTGCATCTAGCGTCTAGACGCTGCGTCTAGACGCTAGACGCAGGACGCGTCTTGCGTCTTCCGCAACATAGGTGTGGAAGTTTGCTAGGTCTGTTATGGTAACGATGTACTGCAAGCTTATGCATGTGCTGTGTGTGTTGCTTCCTAAACTGCCACTGTTCTTTAAAATAGTAGAGGAGGAATGTAGAGGAAGGCACATGGCACGCAGGGAGACCTTCGATGAGAAGCAGGGTATGCAAGAGGAGTGCAGGCTGGTGCAAGAAAGGAAAGTACCATTGGGCAGAGGTAGGAACGTGTGATGGGCACTCAGAAAGAGGATCCCTAAACACATGAGGCTTACATGTATGTCAGATTCCTCATGGTGAAGATGGCTGAAGGGATGGTGCTAGTCAACTGGTTGTTGTTGAGAAAACTGCAGAGCAGCAGGGAATAGCAACGGGGTACATTGAATGGAAGTGCGAATTAAGCATGTGTAGCTGCGTGTGCGAATAGGCTGCCACTGCTACCTTTCTCATGCCATTGGCTGCGTGCCACGCCACTACAAAGGTTCGACGGTGACTTCTGTACACGGCATCCCACCTTGTTCGGATGGGAAAAGCTCCATGGATATGTGCTCATGGCAGGCATCAGAAGGCTCACATTGCTATGCCAAGGCATGTGTTTTGGCTCGTTGTGGCACAAGAAGAGAAGAGGAGGCTCACATGCCAATGAGGGTGGTGAGGGTGGAGATGGAGTCGGGAATCGACCCTGTGAAGTTGTTGGCGCTGAGATTTCTGCGCCACAAACAACACAGGCGAGGCAGCAGCGAGATAGCCTGTCGTGAGTGGGGTGATCGCTACAGCTTACTATGGGTGACCCAACCGACCCGACCTGACCCGATTTGGGCTTGGGTTAGACGGGTACCAGTTCGGGTCAGGTCCAGTCTTCCTGGGTCGGAGTTTCCTAAATCCTGACCCGACCGGGCCTTAAAGGACCGGGTCACGCCTGACCCGCCCCCGGGTCGGTACAGGTACCTATTTTTGCCCAGGCTCTGCGCAGAGCGGGTGAAAGCGCCGATCTGCACAGATCTGGAAGCAGAATGCAAGTTAGATATCCACCCATCGATTTTCGACAATCTCTATCCCTCTTTTTTTTTTTTTTTGAACAGTCAAAGTTTTTCACCAAGATACAATTTCTATTTTTTCAGACCAAAATTCTCGAAAAGTTCGGGTGAAAAAATTGTCCGTGATTTTTACGCCCAAAATTTAAAAAGAGGCGCAATTTTGCACCCTGATGCTGAGGCCAAGATTGAGCAAGCGTTGTTTAGAGTGGGAAAAGGAGGAAGAGAGTGTGAGAAAACTTATATTACATCTCTGCACAGCTGTTATTCCAGCGTGAGAAGTCTGGTAAGGAGCCCGTGAAGTCATTTCCACCCAGGTCACTGCACACAATTCAAAAGAAGACGAAGATTCCATAAAAGTTAACCATGAAGGTACAGTGTTGCACCAGGAACACACAATGGTGGCAACACACACAGTGGTGGCAGCACACAGTGCTTCAACTTCTTACAGTATGCCAAGAGAAGTTGTGACCCTGAGAGTCCGTGGGAGTTCCCCAGAAAGAAAGTTGTTAGACACTTTCCTGGGTTCGGAATTAAAGAGGAGGCTGGATGCAGCAGTTACAAAACCAAGGACACGCCCTAAGCACATGAATGAATCGTGGCCTCTACAAGGCTGACAATGAGCTTGGGGTGGAAAGTTGGAACAGACATGCGGTTGTTTTTCAAAAACTCGACGAGTAAAACTCAACCTGGCTCAGTCAAGTTTTTTTCCAGAGGATTCTCGCACCCGACACTCGACCCGTGACGAGTCCCCCAAACGAGTTGAGTTTCGAAACTCGACTCAATGCACATGTCTGAGTTGGAAACTTGAGAGATGCAAGGAGAAACAAACAAAGCAGGTAGCATGCGAACTCCTGATTTTGGTGTTTGGCAGTGGAGCAAAGTACTTGCAAAATACCATTTGACATATCAGGGATAGTAATATTTACCCTTTAATTGAGAGAAAGACAAGGCGGGAGAAGAGATTCTTCTGAAACATGTGTACTGGAGCTGCTTACAGCCAGTTCAAACCGGGTAGCCGAAGCAGCCCGGATGGGAAAGATCCATGGAAATTGTTGTCATTGAGGATTCTGCACAATGGTAACAATCAAGAGCCTCGATCAAAGTCGCCTCAGAAATTCAAGCACAAGGCTGAACAGATCCTCAACCCCGCTACAGTTCGCAGTAGTGCAACTTACAGGTAGTAAAGGCCGACAAGCTTGGTCAATTCGCGGGGGATAGTCCCTGTGAAACTGTTGTTGGCCAAGTTCCTGCCATTCCATGACCATTTTGATTGCGATTGCCATTTGAGTTGTTCAGTAGGAGGAACTACTGCAAGAAATGGCAGCAGCTACTTCATCAGTGCAACCCGCCTTTGTTTGAGGTCACGCATGGATGCATTACAGGAATACAAGGCTCTTATGCGCAGTTCCGCTGGAAATGAAGCAAACGAGAGCGAGCCGGTTCGGCTCGGTGCTTTGCTTTGCTTGCGTTCTTGCTCCTTTAGTGCAACCCGCTTTTGTTCAACGCCACAAGTGTCTTACCGGAATCCAAGGCCCGTCTGGCGCAGAATAAAATCTGGGAAGGTTCCAGTGAAATGGTTGTTTCCAACATCCCTTAATGAGGCCCACAGCGTGGTTGGGAAATAATGAAACAAATACTTAGGAAAGCACATTCACTCATGTACAGGCCACTGCATACGTGCTTTGGCACTTGCATATGAAGGCAGGAAAACAGTTGTGTGAGTGAAGATATGAAACTGTACAACAACAAGCACACATCCAGCATGAATTGGAATACAAGGCTACATGAATTGATAACCGAAGCACGGGCGCACAAATACTCAGGTGAACTTAGAACAGGGGCAGTCACAACGCTTACTGTTGCAGCAGCATCCCACCCACCCGATTAAGTTCCATGAACGGGGTTGTTGCATTGATGAGTTGAGAGATTGATCGAGAGGACTCACAGATAATAGAGGTAACTGATTGCTGTGAAGGACGCGGGAAGCACACCAGAGAAGTTGTTGTTATTGATCAGTCTGCATAGCCAGTACAGAAGAGAGAGGGTCCTAGCTCAGATGTTGCAGGCAGCCAAAGTGGACCAAGGGAAGCGATGGAAAGCAAGGAGAAAGGAAGCAGGGTGAGGGAAGAAAAAGGAAGCAGGGTGAGGGAAGGAAAAGGTAGCAGGGTGAGGGAAGGAAAAGGAAGCAGGGTGAGGGAAGGGAAAGGAAGCAGGATGAGGGAAGGAAAAGGAAGCAGGGTGAGGGAAGGAAAAGGAAGCAGGATGAGGGAAGGAAAAGGAAGCAGGGTGAGGGAAGGAAAAGGAAGCAGGGTGAGGGAAGGAAAAGGAAGCAGGGTGAGGGCCAGCTGAGGTGGTGAAGAGGGGAGGGGAGAGGACTCACATCTCTTGGAGCCATGTCATCTGAGCCACCACGTCAAGGCCTGAGCTGAGATTGTTGAAAGAAATCTCTCTGTCACGTGGAGCTCGTGCACGCATGCGCATGCCCGCACACACACACACATAGATATAGGCAACCAGCTTAATGCTGGGAAAGTTGCAACTATGGTCAAACGAGGCACAGCAAAGAACAATCAGTAACACGTGACGTGAGGCCCTCCAGTTGATTGTGTTTATGTAGCAGTTTCATGTAGTGGGGGCAGGGAGAGGTATATGGGGGGGGAGAGCAGCTTGCGGAGAGACATACAGACGAGTCATCCCAGTGAGGCGAGTGAAGGTGCTGGGGATGGCTCCTGTGAACTGATTGTAGGACAGCTCACTGCAGCCAGGGCAGCCGAGAGGAACCATTGCAGATTAGAAAGGGAGTGACACAAGATTTGAGAATTGGGGTGAGGCCGAGAGTGCAGGTGGGAGGAGAGCCCAAAGGGTGAATAGGTCCGGAAGTTAGAAGATGAGTGTGTAAAGATGATCAAACATGGGGGCCTCACAGATAAGAGAGGTTGGGTAGTGCCAGCAGGTGTGGTGGGATGGGCCCAGTGAAGTTATTGTGGTCGAGGAATCTGGATAGGCAGACAAGACAGGAGGCAACGAGAGAAAGGGGAAGAAGAGAGGAGCAAAGGATGCGAGGCCATGAGGAATAAGTGAAAGGTGGGAGAGAAGAGGCCATGAGGAATAAGGTTTTGAAAGTACAAAGTGAAGATGGAGTGCAAGGTGGGGGGAAGGGTTGAAGGGCCTGATGGTCACATCAGGACAAGAGAGACGGAAGAGAAGGGCGGATGGAAAACTGAAGTAAACGTGAAAATGCTGCACAGATCAAAAGAGGGAAAAACAGGAAGTGAGAATGGGGTGGTTGTTGTGGCTTGGCATGGCAAGGTAAGGCACGAAGCCATACAGCAGCAAGTGTTGAAATGTTGGTGGTGTTGAAATGTGAGATATTGCAGCAACGAAGTGATTGGGAATCACATAGGGGTGATTGGAACTTGACGGGAAGTGGTTTGGGTTACGGTCGGGAAGGAAATCGGAGTAGTTTGCGGGGCAGCCTCGTTACATGGCATGGAGCTGGAATTCAGGAATTTGTTCGTAAGGCTGTGTGAAAGAACTGGTGCAGACCATCCCACTGGAATGGCGGGTGGCTACTTCGCAAGTAAGGTTGCATAAGTCTGCAGCTACATACTTTTTCATGGCTTTCTGCATGATTGGTTAAAAGCATCAAGGTTAGCAGAGGCAGTCAAAGGATGCCAGAGGCTTGTGCCTCGTGCAAAAGAAATTGGACCTCCGACAGAAAAAGAGTAAGGGGTCCAAGCACAGAAACAAAGGACTGGAAGATCTAACGAGGCAAAGAAAAATCGCTCAGCAGGGAATGCATGAAGGAAAGGAGGAAGCTGATTTTTGAAAATATACTGCATCATGAAAGTATGGGAAGTGGAATGTCCTGGGGTGAGGCTTGTGACATACATTGGCTGGGCGGAGGGAAGAGCGGCATACATTAACTGGATGCTGGCGGCAAATGCAGGGGGAATTGTACCAGACAGTTGATTATACGACAGGTCTCTGCAGTAGCGGGGGGCAGGAAACAAGTGGTGTACGGAGTGAGGAAGGGACGATGGATATAGACAAGGACAAACAGAGTGAGGGTGGGACAATGGAAGCAGGGAGGACACTTGAAACGCACATTGCAGTCAGGCCTGTTAGGGCCGAGAATGCTGCCGGAATTGTGCCTTCAAATTGGTTGACTCCCAAGTTACCGATAGAGAGAGAGAGAGAGAGAGAGAGAGAGAGAGAGAGAGAGAGAGAGAGAGAGAGAGAGAGAGAGAGAGAGAGAGAGAGAGAGAGAGAGAGAGAGAGAGAGAGAGAGAGAGAGAGAGAGAGAGAGAAAGAGTGTGTTGTTTAAAGAGCCACTGAGATGCTAGGCTTTAAGCAAAGGAAAACGCTGCCTTATTTCTGTAAGAGACCAGTTCTGGTTCGAGTTGAACCATTCGAAACCTTCGAATCAAAGCAAGTGAGGCACATCCAACTCCAGGTTCGCATCGCAGCTCGAGAAGTACGGGTTTCCTAGAGAAGCAATTCAAGGGCTGCAAAAGTTCATCTCGTTCCGCTTGTTTTTGGCAAACAAAGACTCCTCGTTGGTTCGGATACTTGCTCAATCCCAGACGCCACAGTAGGGAGAATCTCGGTATGGCAACATAGCAGGATGGCAAGTTGGTATGGTAAACAGTAACTCACAGATTTTGCAGGTGGACCAGATTGGTCCAGCTATTGGGAAGGTAGCCTTCCAGGTTGTTTCCGCGAAGGGACCTGCAGAGTGTGGGAGCAGGCAACAGACGGACGCTTGAGTATCAACTGGTGGGAGTGATGAGAATCTAGGGCAGAAATTATGAGTGATTTTCTTGAGACAGCGTTGCGGCAACAGAGACGGTCTGAGTGGGCCACCACAGTACGCTAATGCATATCACCTCTAACGAGGCACGCACTTACATTGCATGTCAGCTGCTTTCCCAACACCCTAGCTGCTTTCCCAACACCCTAGCTTTCAACGAAGCAATTCCCAACATCCTATAGAAGAAATTCCCAACACCCTAACAGCTTTCCCAACACCCTAACAGCTTTCCCAACACCCTAACAGCTTTCCCAACACCCTAACAGCTTTCCCAACACCCTAACAGCTTTCCCAACACCCTAACAGCTTTCCCAACACCCTAACAGCTTTCCCAACACCCTAACAGCTTTCCCAACACCCTAGCTGCTTTCCCAACACCCTAGCTGCTTTCCCAACACCCTAGCCGTACTAGCTCTCAACGAGTAAGAAGGAAACCCGATTCATGAAGAGCTGATGCTAAGGATCCTCACCAATTTAAAAGCCACACTAAACTCACAGGAAGGTGAGTGCTGTGAGCTGAGAGAGGTCATCATTCAGCAATCGCCCCTGCCGGTGTGGATACATTGAATACACGTCCCTGCGCACAAGAAGATGCCGGCAAGATCCGGCGCACTCAGAGCAGCTCAATCACAGCCATTGCCATGGCACGCGTGGTCATCCCCGTGCCTTGTGTCGTGGGGGATGTGGCGTGTGTGTGACAATGGTGGAGTTTGAGAGTGAAGTGGGAGGGTGAAGTAGCAGGGTGAAGTAGGAAGAACCCTAAACCCTAAACCCTGGAGCTCACAGATACTGAAGGTTGGTGAGTCGAGTGACCCAAATGGGGAACTCCACAAATTGAAGGCGGGATAGATCCCTGCAGCAGGGAGGAAAGCAAGAGCAGAGCACATCACGTAGACAAGCCAATGGAGCTGCAGTCATGTCCGGCAAGGGGATGGGGATGGGGATGGGGATGGGGATGGGGATGGGGATGGGGATGGGGATGGGGATGGGGATGGGGATGGGGATGGGGATGGGGATGGGGATGGGGATGGGGATGGGGATGGGGATGGGGATGGGGATGGGGATGGGGATGGGGATGGGGATGGGGATGGGGATGTGTTACTCGTGCACACCAACGAATCCGCTTCACCTGTCCCATCGGACTTGAGTAGAGCTTACAGTGCAGTGAGGGCAGTCAGGTATTGAAGCTCTCTGGGTATCTCCCCTGTGGCGTTGGTGAGCCTATTGACATGCCTGTGGACGTGGTCATGCACATGTAATCAGCAATAATGAAAGAACTACTATTGGCAATCGTGACAAGCAGATTAAGAATAGGAACGGGGAGCCACCACCGTCCCGTACGTTCTTATATCGCAATGATGCTTACAGCTGATGTAGGCTTCTCAGGTGTGAAAGAACGTGCAGGGAGGACAGGTCCCCTGTGAATGGCAAGTAGTCTAGAGACCTGGTTGAAGAGAGGGAAGTGCGACATGGGAGAAGAGAAGAGAAGCCATTGGGGACTGTTGCAGAAAGTGTAACGTAGCAGCATGGGGACTGCTGCATCGCACGATGTGGCGTGCAGCGTGTTAGGGTGGTTCGCCGCTACCCTATTACCCACCTGAGCACTTAACCTAGGGTTGGTAGAACAATGCTAGGAGCGGTGGGTAAAGTCAACAATGCTAGGAGCCACGCCACCACTGTACCGTACGTTCTTGTATGGCAATGATGCTCACAGGTGATGTAGGCTTCTCAGGTGTGAAAGAATGTGCAGGGAGGACAAGTCCCCTGTGAATGGAATGGAGGAGACTTTTGAGTCGACCCACAAGTTAACTTTGCTTACAGCTGCTGTAGTTTTCTCAGATGAGACAGAATGTGCAGGGAGGACAAGTCCCCTGTGAATGCCGTCAAGTACTGTAGATTCCTGGTTGAAGAGAGGGGAGTGCGACATGGGAGAAGAGAAGTCATTGTGGGTGGTGTAGCGTAGGAGCACGGGGAATGCTGCATCTCAGAGCTAGAACGGTGGGGCTGGACGGAAAACGAAGGAGCAAGAAAACCGAAAACAAGTTGGCAAACGTTGAGAAGCAATTTGCCTCAGCCTGAAATGTCCAACCGCAATTGAACCATGTTTGGTACAAACGCAACAGGTCAGTTTTGGTTTCAGGGTTGGTTAGTGAATCCGGTTCCACCATACAGCACGTGGCTAAATGCGGCAGACGCATTACACGAGGCTCCCAACTCTTTCTTAATTGCTTAAAGCTCTAGGCCCAAATTGCGCAAGATTAGTAATCTTGCGCAAGGCTTAGGGCTGGGGAGCTTGGGAGTCGAACACAAACTCGAGAAGGTGTTCGGTTGGTTTGGTTGGCTGATTTCGCGGCATCTCTCGCCAGCTTCGCTCAGTCAGCAAACCTACGGGCAAACTTCCAGTTTGGGACCTCGAGTCCCAAATTGCAGAATAAGCAAACTTGAAGTTTGAGCAGTGGGTTTGGCGACGACCAATCGGATTCCTTCGTACCTACTGTAACCCTACACTCGCCAACTCACAGCACTCAAAACAGCAGCAGGGCAAGATTAGTAATCTTGCCCAGCGCGGCCCGCAATTTGGGCCTTGAGCTTTAAAAAGTTTTGTTTGAGCCGAATTGTGCAATTCCTTGTTTTGAACAAATATGTAGCTGAAAATTCAGAAATTCTCCAGCCACATCTTTTCCCTAACGTCATCTAAAGGCGATTGCTGAACTAAGACAGCAAGGCTGGATGGCAAAGTGGAAGAAGAGTGACAGTGACCGTGATTGCTCGCACGAATAACATCGGCTCGTAAGGCGAACTGTGTTTGCATTGCATGAAGTACAGTATTTGCAGGTTGGTGAGGGAGGAGAGCCAAGCCAGTCCGTCCAGAGTGCCAATGAGACCACTAGTACCAGTGATGAAACTGCTACCAACCGACCCAATAGCTCTGTGTGCACATGGGGCATGCAAGCAGCAACAGTACACATGAAGGGTGCACGTGGTACAGTTAGTGGGGCATGGGACCACATGGGGCAGGGCAGCCACGCAGCCATGGGGATGCAGGGTTTAGGAGAAATAAGGATATTATTATTTGGAATAAACGGGGACTCCACGAGTATGTGTACAAGCGATTGGTAATGAACGGCGTGAGAAAAGAGACAGGAAATGATAGTTGTGGTAGGGAAGGGAAATGACTCCAGTTTTAAAAAAATTGCAGGAACAACGATCAATCAAGCTGGAAAGTGCAGGATGAGGGGTGCAGAGGAGTGAAGGAGGGTGCTGGACGGGCATATTGGATGGGAAGGGCCT
The DNA here is from genome assembly GCA_947470075.1 of Closterium sp. Yama58-4. Classification (NCBI taxonomy): domain Eukaryota; kingdom Viridiplantae; phylum Streptophyta; class Zygnematophyceae; order Desmidiales; family Closteriaceae; genus Closterium; species Closterium sp. Yama58-4. The sequence goes on along the minus strand of CANIUD010000091.1, from coordinate 10,392 downwards.
AGTCCAACATTCAGTTGACCTGGTTTGGAACAATGGAAGAGCAACACTCACAGGTGCGTGAGGTCAGTGAGAGTGGCGAGGGATGGAATGGACCCGAACAGATTAAAGTAGGTCAGATCACTGTGGGATGGGATGGGATGGGAGCGCATGAACAGCAGTGGAGATGGCAAGAGGAAGCCTGAGATCAGCAGTGGTAAATTGGAGCCTTGAGATCTGTGGCTGGCATTGAAGTTTTGCAGCTTTTGAGGCGCCTCAAAAGTTGTGGCTGGCATTGAAGTTTTGCAGCTTGTGGTGTGGCTAGTGCGCAAGGGAGGCATGCAAGGGCGGGAAGAGGGTATGGTCAGTTGTGGCATGTGAATGCGAGAACGAGATGGAAGGACAGAGCAGTACGAGGTTGGGGCGAGGCCATGGCAAACTAAGGAAAGGTTTGGTAGATGCAATGCATGCAAGATGGATGTAGCGGAGGGAGAGGGAGGGTGGGTGGGAGGGTGGGTGGGTGGTGACGCACAGGAGTTGCAAAGTGGAAAGACCGGTGATGGAGGCAGGTATGGAGGGAGGGGGGGAAACCCAATTAGGCCGTATTAGCTTTGAATCCCTGCCAACACACGAATGCATGCACGCACGCAATACCAACCAGCTCCCATTTCTCCCCCATCTCCCGCCCATCCCAGTTCCCTTCCCCAGATATCCAGTCCTCCCCCATCCCACCCCCCACATCCTTCAACCCATTCCCCCCTTGTCCGGATTGCAATGCTCCCGCACACACAGAAAATCCAGCACGATCAAGAGGAGCAGACAGCGGAAGGGCGATACAGTGAAACACTGTGGGGGAAACGAGAGCACAGAGGGGGCCAGTGAGGACTAACGTCGGAGTACTGAGGGGGCATAGTATCGCCCAATGCCTTAGACTAGGTTGGCCAAACGAGGGTTATTCAGCGCTGCAACAGTCCCCTTGTAACCCGTTGGTGTAAGACTGGATACATGACACCCGTGCTGTCCTGCTGTCAACGTTGCTGCCTCGTTGGAATAATATACCCGTGCTGCGCCTGGTGTCAAACGTCCTCGTTGGATCAGGGGGTCGGCTTCGCAGGAACCTCGGAGTTGGGTTACCACATTCGAATTTTCGCTCCACCACATTTTCAGGCGAAAAACGAGGCTATCTGGTTTCGAACCCTAGGCCACGGATACCAATACAACGCCCATGACATAGACCATGGCCTAACTGGGAGGCAATTACAGCAACGAGGGGCAAGCAGGACGTGTTAATAAAGGGAGACACACAGCACCGAGCCCTTTGGGGCGGCAGGTGACGCCAGACCATGCAATGCAGTGCACGCAATGAGACTCACAGGGCAACGACGAGCCCTTTGGGGCTGCAGGTGACGTTCCATGCAATGCACGCCGTGGTGGCGTTGCTGTTGTCCGGCCACATGCCCCACGCCTCCTTCAGCTGCAGCAGCACCTTTACTGTCGGTACAGGGAATGCAATTGGGAGGGGAGAGGAGGGAGGGGACGAAGGGGGGGGGGGGGGGGTGGGGGGGGGAAGCCGTGGTGGCATTGCTGTTGTCTGGCCACATGCCCCACGCCTCCTTCAGCTGCAGCAGTGCCTTCACTGGTGGCACAACCAACGGGGAAATGGGAGCACATTTACTGCAGAAAAGAAAGGGCGGGGACCTTGGACGGCACATCTACCTCAGTGCCGGCACGTGCGCATGGGCTGGGTCGGTGTGACGTCGCACTTTGAAGGGCGGCCCGCACTTTGACGTCGGATTCTCTCTGTAACGCCTGTGGGCTAGTGGTGGCTACTATTGTTAAGGGCATTCCGAGGCTGCGCCTACATAACACCCTCGTTTTGACCCAGTGATTAGCGAGGTGTCGCGACTCTCTCTCTCTCTCTCTCTCTCTATCTCTCTCTCTCTCTCTCTCTCTCTCTATCTCTCTCTCTCTCTCTTCTCTCTCTCTCTCTCTCTCTCTCTCTCTCTCTCTCTCTCTCTCTCTCTCTCTCTCTCTCTCTCTCTCTCTCTCTCTCTCTCTCTCTCTCTCTCTCTCTCTCTCTCACTCTCTCTCTCTCTCTCTCTCTCTCTCTCTCTCTCTCTCTCTCTCTCTCTCTCTCTCTCTCTCTCTCTCTCTCTCTCTCTCCTGCTCATGACAAGAGGAGCTCTGAGTGCGGACTCCGGATCCCATTCGAAATGGGAGGATGATATAGGAAGCGCGCTGAGCTCTCAGTGTGAGGAAGCGCGCTGAGCTCTCAGTGTGAGGGACCGCGCCTGAGAGCTGGACTGGACAAACCGACTCACATTGCGAGTTTTCTAGAACGATTTCAGCGCTCGCGTCGGCCGCGGCAGCGCCGGCGGTAGCGGCGAGCTTCAAAAGAGAGCGTTGGGCACGGCTGGGCCGAGCGCGAGACAGCAGGCGTTGTCTGGACGGACGTGGGGCATCTCGGCGCGCGGCGGTGGGCGATTAGCGCCGCTGGAAACGGAGCACGCAGCGGCGCCCAGCGGCAGTGAGCGCGAGGGCCATCGAGAGGAGAATGCAAGCTGCGACATTTGCCGAGCCGCGTGGCCGCGCGACAGGCCGGTGAGAACGAATTTTAGGCATGGTGATACTGCGCATGATTCAAGTTGACTTTTGAGTCGACTCAAAAGTCAACTCGCATGATTCAGGCTTGTACTGAGGGCGTGTCCAGCGCGTAAGTTTACACCACATGTGCCGCTACAGGTACCAATTTTTTGAATGTAACCACAGTGTTACACTATTTTTGGACATTGTACACTCGTGGACGTAAAGTACGGACACGCCGAACACGTGCGTCGACTCGTGCAAATTACGCGCAACGCACGTAACAGCCCCCTGATTCGAGGTGTATGCGTCCGACTTGCAACAGTATTCCGTTCAGCGAAGTCAACCGCGAATTTCGCCTAAATCAGGTCACTCCCGCGACATTTGAGATGTGCAATTTCGGCTCCAGCGAGCTGCACATGCGAATCTGGTTACAGTAGAAAACTGTCGTGACTGTCGCGCAAATTGCTGCGCTAGTTGTGGTCTATGGCGAATTGTGTCTTCTCTCTGTATTTTGGACGCGAAACTTTCAAGCTACGCCTGGCGGTACCATATTTGCGCGTGCACCAAAATACGTAAATTTTAAGTAAAAACCCCAAAGTGTACGCGCTGGACCAGCCCTAAGTAGTGATTGTCGATACTATGTGCCGTGTGACTAGCAAACCATAATAAAACAAATTGGTAACGGATATGGCCCGTATGTGAACCATTGGATAGTGATGGATTCTTGGAGAGAATTGCCGCGGCGCGGGTTTTGGTCTCTTGAATTTTTCTTATCGCGCTCAAATTTTTCCACAACCCGAAAGACACACACTCCACCTTCTATCGCGAGCGGCACGCGCTCCCCCCATTTCTCGTCATTTAATCACTTTACGAGTTTTTTTGGGGGGGGTTCCAATTTGTCGTTGGGCAGTTTGCTGGGTGAAATCGAACATAACTGCCACGCAGTGTTAGCCGACTGGTCATTTCGTTCCTCAAAGTGTGGATAACAGGTTCGGACAGGTTCGAGCGCGAACAGGCTCGACAAAGTGCTGCGGATCACTGTATCAGACAGTACAGTGTGTGGGCTTAGGCGTGTCGCAATGCGATTGGTTTGATGATATCTACTGTAGGGATTTTCACACCGCGCAGATCGCATGTACTGTAGTGCTGCGCCCATGTGGCACGTAGCCGTGCACTCAGTCGTTTCCTTCCAGCTCTTGCCACGCGGAAGATTGAAGCCGTGTTAAAAAACTGATCCGTAACACTTCGTATCAACCAATGATTTAGCGCCACGTCATACTATCGAAGTGAAGGTGTTAAAGTGCGTGCTGATGTGGTAAAAGGCATTCTTTGTGTGCTCGCTACTATATACAGCGACCGTTTTACAAAGAAAGAAATCATCAATAGATTGTAACTACATATTAGGAGGGAGTATTTTTAACAAAGTAAACAGCACCCAACTAGAGATATTAAAAAACAAGTTCATAAACAAGCCGTATATTATAACACTCAGTTCTATTTTGTTATACTGTGGAAAAATCGTTGATCACTCTTTTGCAAATATCTGCAACTCCATGGTTTTTTGGGGGGAAATGCATATACGGTATTGTGATCTTGTATGTTAAGTAATTTGTTTATTGTTGAAGACATTAACGCAGTGCTTAGGTTTGTTCTTTTGTTTGAAGATCTTTATTTTTACTTATCTATTCATTGTATTGGTGCATTGAGGCATGATCATCATATTGAGTAGACGGAAAGAATCATGTCTTTCCCATCATTTTTACACTTGAAAAAATTAGCCAACCTTTTCACAAGCATAATCAACCTTTCTACTGGCACTGCTATCTCAATGTATTATGTATGGTCAGTTGTGCCTGCATTACGTATTTATGTCATGCCCAATTGGCGTTGTTATGCCTTGTGAGAGACCATAACATTACCCACCTGATGAAATATTTACAGACAATAAAAATCACTTGCTATGCTTATCTCTGTACTGCAATTGTTTGACGATTGTTCTAATCATATGCTGTAATGTAGGGTATGTTAAACTGTAGTATGCTTGTAGGCTGTAGTGGGGTAGCCAATATGGGGTACAACCCCAACTAGGGTTTCATATTTGTACCCAAAACTTCTGCTAGTTCATCATTCTTGCCTAGTGATTCTGACATGGTATTCAGAGAGGAGGTCCCTAGGACTACCGATCGTTTTTTTTTTTTAGGGCCCACCACCGCTCGCATGCGGTTACCACGCTACCCCGTTCCCTAGCCTCGTAGCGCCCTCGTGCGCCCTCGTTAGCGCCCTCGCGCGCACCCTCGTTAGCGCCCTCGCGCGCACTCACGTCAGCGCCCTCGCGCGCCCCTTCGTTAGCGCCCTCGCGCGCCCCTTTGCTAGCGCCCTCGCGCGCCCCTTGCTAGCGCCCTCGCGCGCCCCTCACTAGCGCCCTCGCGCGCCCCTCACTAGCGCCCTCGCGCGCCCCTCGCCGAGCCGCCCGCTCGCAGCCCGCTCGCCCGCTCGCTGCCCGCTTCGCGGCCCGCTCGCTACGCAGCCCGCCCGCCCGCTCGCTGCCCGCTTCGCGGCCCGCCCGCTTCGCAGCCCGCTCGCTCGCTGCCCGCTTCGCGGCCCGCCCGCTTCGCAGCCCGCTCGCTCGCTGCCCGCTTCGCGGCCCGCCACTTCGCAGCCCGCCCGCCCGCTCGCTGCCCGCTTCGCGGCCCGCCCGCCTCGCAGCCCGCTCGCCCCGCTGCCCGCTTCGCGGCCCGCCCACTTCGCAGCCCGCCCGCCCGCCCGCTCGCTGCCCACTTCGCGGCCCGCTCGGCCCGCTGTCCTGGGTACTAGTGAGTCTGCTCTCTCTGGTATGGTGCCCCCTGTACTTGCTCCCTCCAGTGCTGTCCCGGCTGGTTTCGAGTCTGCTCTCTCAGGTACAGCACCCACAGAGACTGCTCTCTCAGGTACCGCACCGGCTGAGGCCTGTCACACCTTCACCCTTGACTCAGGTGCTTCCCGTTGCTTCTTTCGTGACAGTACTGAGCTCACACCGCTTCCTGCACCGGTCCCAGTCTCCTTGGCTGACCCCTCTGGGGGCCCAGTCCTTGCCCAGTCTACCACTGTCCTCCCTTGTCCGGCGGTTCCGTCTGGCTCGTTGTCGGGTTTCCACCTCCCCTCGTTCTCGACGAACCTGGTGAGCAACGCTGTCCTCCAGGATCAGTGGGTTGACACCTTTACCCCTGGCGGACAGCGTGTGGCGATCTGCACGTGCTCCAGGACCGGCCGTCACCTGGCCACGTTCACCCGTCGGCCGGGGTCGAGTCTCTACACACTGACCACTGCGTCTCCCCAGGTAGCTGCTGTCGGTCAGGTGTCTGAGTCAGGTCTGGTGGCCCACGCCTGTGAGTGTCGTTCCCTGTCGCACCAGACTCTTCTCTGGCACCACCGCCTGGGTCACCCCTCCTTGCCACGCCTTCGTGGCATGCACCGTCGCCTCCTTGTGTCCGGTCTCTCCCGTCCCTCCCTCTCCCTCCCAGGTCCCTCCCTCCCCTCCCTGCCTCGCCTGCGCCGCCTGCTTCCTTGCGTCGAGGGGCGGCAGCGCGCCGCTCCTCACTCCTCCTCGTTCCCCCCGACAGAGGCTCCTCTGGAGACCCTCCACCTGGACGTGTGGGGCCCAGCCCGCGTTCGTGGTCAGGCGGTGTGAGCGGTACTTTCTGCTGGTTGTCGACGACTACTCGCGTTACACCACGGTCTTCCCCTTGCGCACCAAGGGTGAGGTCCCTGCTGTTCTGATCCCTTGGATCCGCTCGGTTCGTCTCCAGCTCCGCCGCCGTTTCCGGACGGATTTCCTGTCCTGCGTCTGCACTCTGACAGAGGTGGTGAGTTTTCCTCCGATCTCCTGAGGACCTTCTGTCAGGCAGAGGGCATCGAGCAGACCTTCACGCTTCCGGACTCCCCACAGCAGAATGGGGTTGCTGAGCGCCGCATTGGCCTGGTCATGGAGATCGCTCGTACCTCCTTGGTCCACGCGGCGGCTCCCCATTTTCTGTGGCCGTTTGCTGTCCGGTACGCCGCGCATCAGCTCAACCTCTGGCCCGTGTCTCCTTGCCGGAGACCTCGCCCACACTGCGTTGGACGGGGGAGGTTGGCGATGCGTCGCGCTTCCGGGTGTGGGGTGCTCGTGCCCTTGTCCGCGATACGTCCGCGGACAAGCTCTCCTCCGCACGCTTTCCTGTGTCTTCCTTGGCTTTGTCCCTGACGCGCCTGGCTGGCAGTTTTACCACCCCACCTCGCGCCGGGTCTTCGCTCTCAGGATGTCACGTTTGACGAGTCGGTTCCCTTTTACCGTCTCTTCCCCTACCGCACTGCCCCACTCCCTCCCCGCCACTTTTCCTTGCTCCTGGTCCCCCTCCGGTAGACCCCCTTCCCCCTCAGGGTCCTGCTCCTTCAGGTGTCTCTCAGGTAGACCCTCCTCCCGTCGCTGAGCCTGTCGAGGTCACAGGTGACTCAGGTGCTGCTGCGGGTGGTGCTGCTGGGAGTGCTGAGCCTGGGGGTGCTGAGCCTGGGTGTGGCTGGGCCGGGGGTTTGGGGCTGCAGGTGCTGGGACTGAGGGTGCTGGAGCTGAGGGTACGGTGCCTGAGAGTACGGAGCCTGGGGGTGCTGCGCCTAGGGGTGCTGAGCCTGCGGGTGCGAGGCCTGGGGGTGCTGAGCCTGGGGGTGCTGAGCCTGCGGGTACTGAGCCTGCGGGTACTGAGCCTGGGGGTGCTGCTACTGAGCCTACGGAGCCTCGGGTTACTGTGTCTGGGGTGGCTCCGGTTCGGGGTGCTGAGCAGTCTCTCACACCGCAGCAGCTTCGTGACTGGTACGTCCGACGCTTTCGCCGTCCTAGTGGCTCGGCTGGAGTTTGGGGTGCTGGAGCTACTCGTCCTGGGGGTGCTCGTACTGGGGGTACTGGAGCTGCCGGGACTGGCTGTTCTGGGAGCACTGCGACTGGAGCTGCTGGAGCTGGGGACTCTGGCGCTGGCGGTGCTAGCGGAGTTGGAGCTGCCGACTCTGGGGTGGCGCTGCTGCTGGTGTTTGCGGACCCACCTGGTGGAGCTGCTGCTGGTGCTGAGGAGTCGGACGGTGGAGCTGCTGCTGGAGCTGGGGACCCGGCCGGTGGAGCTGCTGCTGGTGCTGTGGACCCGGACGCTGGAGCTCCTACTGGTGCTGAGGACCCGGCCGCTGGAGTCCCTTCTGCTTCTGGAGACGTGCGCGCGGCCGCGACCGTACTTCGTACCGCTCCTTCAGCAGGTTCTTGGGCAGGCTCCTCCTCCTTGTCCTCCTCCCTCCGTAGAGAGTGTCCTCCTCCGACTGTCCAGCCGCAGTCACAGTTACGCCTGCTCGCCTCTCCCTGCTCCCTCTCCTTATACTGGTCCCACAGGAGGTCTTACAGAGCGTCGTGAGCCTGAGTCTCGTCCTGCGTCGCCTGTTCGTCCTGCTCGCACTGGTCGTCTGTCCGTCCGTCGTGACGTCTCCTCCTGTCCCAGGCACTCACTACATGACTCCGTGTCCCTCTACCGTCTCCTCCTGCGTCCTCTTTGCCTGCCGTTCCGGACCCTGAGTCTGACCGGTATCGCGCTAGCACCTACAGTCACGCGTCTCCTCGCTACTGTTGTCACTGACCCTACCTTTGAGTCCTCGGCTGCGTCTGCTCTGGTCGCTGAGTTGGTTGACTTTGCTGCTGCCTGTCGTCTCGACTACGCTGCTAGCCTTGTTGCTGAGTCTGAGTCTGCGTCTGTCTGTCCTCCGTCCGTCGGTGGTGAGTGTGCTCTTGGCACGGACGTCCTTGAGGACAGGCAGGAGGGACTTTGACTCTTGCGGCTTGCTTGTACCTCATCTCGTGGCCTGGTTGCTTGCCCCTGAGGGAGACCCGGATGCACCAGACATCCCGACCCCACGCACTTACGCTGAGGCGATGGCGGGTCCCTACTCCTCTCAGTGGCAGACGGCCATGGACGCCGAGATGGCATCCTGGAAGTCCACAGGCACCTACGTCGACGAGGTTTCCCCTCCTGGGGCGAACATCGTCGATGGCATGTGGATTTTCAGGGTGAAGCGGCCGCCAGGTTCTCCGCCTGTCTTCAAGGCTCGTTATGTTGCTAGAGGCTTCAGTCAGCGTCAGGGGGTCGACTTCTTCCAGACCTTCTCCCCCACCCCGAAGATGACCACTCTTCGGGTTCTGCTGCACGTTGCTGCTCAGCGTGACTACGAGCTTCACTCTCTTGACTTCAGCACAGCGTTCCTGCAGGGCAGCCTGCCACGAGGATCTGGCTGCGCCGCCCACCTGGCTTTACTGGGTCGTTTCCCCCTGGTACCCAGTGGAGTCTCCGCCGGCCAGTCTACGGTCTCCGCCAGGCGCCACGTGGAGTGGCACGACACACTGAGGACTACTCTTGCGGCTCTTGGGTTCGCGCCGTCTACTGCTGACCCGTCACTGTTCCTGCGCACAGACACGTCGCTGCCGCCGTTCTACATTCTCGTGTACGTCGACGACTTGGTCTTTGCTACTGCTGACACTGAGGCACTCGCTCGTGTGAAGTCGGAGCTGCAGAAGAGACACACCTGCACTGACCTGGGTGAACTGCGTAGCTACCTTGGCTTGCAGATCACCCGGGACAGAGCTCGCCGCACCATCACCCTGACTCAGTCACACATGGTGCAGCAGGTCCTTCAGCGCTTCGGCTTCCAGTTCTCCTCACCACAGGCCACACCTCTGGCTACCAGCCACTCGCTCTCAGCTCCCACCTTCGGACGAGTCCGTAGTAGAGCCGGTGGCCCGTACCCAGAGCTGTAGGCCTGCCTCATGTACCTGATGACTTGCACGCGACCTGACCTCGCGTACCCTCTTAGCATCCTTGCTCGTTACGTTGCGCCTGGGAGACACAGGCGGAGCACTGGGAGGCTGCTAAAAGTGTTGCTGCGTTACTGTGCAGTACATCAGGCATGTGGCTGGTTGCTTGGGGGACGCGACAGAGTTGTCCTCACTGGTCACTCGGACGCCTCTTGGGTGGACGACCTGGCTACGCAGCGGTCGTCACAGGGTTACACCTTCAGCCTTGGCTCAGGTTCTGTCTCGTGGCGGTCCACCCGCTTCTTTCCTCTGTTCTCAGCTCTAGTTGTGAGGCTGAGATCTACGCCACAGCCATGGCTGCACAGGAGTTACGCTGGCTCACCTACCTGCTGACTGACTTGGGAGAGCGGCCTAGTTCTCCTCCAGTTCTGTACGGTGACAACAAGGCGGCTCTTGCCTTGTGTCAGGAGCACAGACTGGAGCACAGGACGAAGCACATTGCTCTTCGCTACTTTCTTGCTCGAGAGCTTCAGCAGCGCGGTCAGCTTCGGCTTGTGTACGTGGACTCGAAGGCCAACACTGCTGATATCTTCACCAAGGCGCTCCCGCCTAGTGATCATCAGCGGCACTGTACTTCTTTAGGCCTTGTGTCCACGTTTCCTCACTTGCTCACTGCTTGACATTCTTTGTACTGTACTTTATATATATCTTGGTGCTTGCTTGCTAGGTTTTGATCACTGTGTTGCTTGTCTTGTACTATATCTACACTGCATGTGAACTGGCCTTGTGGCCTTTACTTGTGCTCGGAGTGTGGTGACGTTGTGATCCACCCTGGGCGTTGCTTTGCTTTGCTGGACTGGTCTTGGACCCTTTGTTCTCCCCCACTTGCCTATGGGGGTGTGTTTGTTAAACTGTAGTATGCTTGTAGGCTGTATTGGGGTAGCCAATATGGGGTACAACCCCAACTAGGGTTTCATATTTGTACCCAAAACTTCTGCTAGTTCATCATTCTTGCCTAGTGATTCTGACAGGTG